>CAJVPS010001735.1:0-14300 GCA_910591765.1 Ambispora leptoticha | reverse complement strand
TAAAGTTCTTATTAAATAAAATAAAGATTACTATTATTCTTAAATAAATATATATATTTCTTTGAATTATTATTGATTTATCCTTATACTCTCTATTAATAAAGTAATCTATTCTAAGACTATAAATATTAAATAATAAAATTATAATATTATAATTAATAAATTGTCTTCTTAGACAGAAACTAGTATAATAACTTGGAGAATTCAATATTAATTAACAAAATTATAAATTAATTAATAGAAAACTAATTGAAAAATAACTCATGATCATATAATATTATAGATTACTCAGTAGATCTCTCATATTTATTCTACTTGATAACAATATGAAATAAATCTGCATTAATGATCTTTAATATTAGATATAAATCTTATGTATTTTATGCTTTAATAAAATATAAAGCTTTTTGACAAGTCCTAATTTTAATAAAAATTTCTTTTATAAAAAACCTACTGACTTATATCAAGAATTTTCAAATATTTATATATATTACAAATAAGAAATACATTCTAATATCAGTCCAAATTATCAAGAATTATTGAGAAAAGCACAAGCTATATGAAAATAAATCAAAAACAAGATAAAGTTATTATTCAAAAACAAATTAAAATATATTTCATTATCTTATCTTATATAATTCAGTTCTACTAGAGTTTTGTAATTTCAGCATTCATTATAAATTTTTCTATATTGATATCTGCATCTAATATAATAAAAACTTTCTTGTAAATATTTAATAAGATAAATATTATTGCTAAAAATATAATCAAACAAAATAATATTATTGTCAAGATCAAAAAAGCAAGTTAATAATTATATGAGTATGAATAATCATATATACAAATATCTAATGATAATTTGAGACAAGTGCTAACAATTAAAATTAAAAAAAAAGAAAATTATCAATAAGAGTAAAGTAAAACTAGAAAGTCTCAAATATCATGCAAAAGTTTAAACAAGACTTAGAGTGAAAAAGCAAAAAAGACTTGAAAAAGAAAGTATTGTTAAAAAATATAACAAATCTGAATAACTAACAATAGTAATTTCACATTCAAATCTGTGAGATAATATTCATAATTACATCAAGTTTGAGGCTACTCATGTGAAAAAAGAAAGATAATAATTAAAATTCATATAATCAAAAATCTATATAAAGTATTAGAAGAATGTCAATATTTATTTACATATTTAAAATCATAATATAGATATACTTTCATCACTTATTATTATATTATTCTGCAAAAGTTGATCTTATATCAGTAGCAAGAACTGATATGAAATAATATATAGATAAATATTACTGCTTGATATTTGTTAAAGTAATACAAAAGTTTTTTGTAAGTGATTCTATCATTATCTCTCAAAATAACAAGACAAAAGTCAGTTTAAATATTCTTGCAGTAGGATAAATATTTAAGATTATTCAAATAGTAAATGAATCTATAATAATTAAAGATCATAATTTTCCTAAAAAAAGCAAAATAAAACTTGTATCTTCAGTATATCTCTTTATTAATCTTACTGATTTAAATAATACTCTTTAAACTAACCAACTTGCTATTTTCATATGATCAGAATATTTTATCAGAATGTTATTCATATGACAGATTTGCTAAGTCTTATTGTCAATTTATAATTTGCTTCTGTTATATTAAGAGAAAATAAAGTTAGATCTATATGAATTTTTCTTGTTAATGATAGATCTGATAAGAATTCAAAATACTTGAAAAATATTATTGAATACTACAATTTATTTCATTTTCTGAATCTCAACTATTTAACTATTTGAATACATACTCTAAGACAAAGTACTTATAATTCTGTAGAGTATAATATAGCTTATTTTTCAGGCAAGCTTACTAAGATCACTTTATCTTTGGATAAGTATGAAACACATCTAAATTTTCAAGGTAATATTATAAATGAAGAATTAGCATAATGCAACTTTGAATTTTTGAAAGAGAAATTATGTGAAATTTGAAGAAAAGATAAAATATATAGTAAACTTATAATAATATAATATATTAGTAAGAACTCTGAACTATTTATTAATCTTAAGCAGCTAATATAAGAATGGATTAAGAATCACACTTAGTTATATTACTACTCAATAGATTTAAAAAAGTGTAATTATTATTAATATTATTATAAATATCAAACTTTTAATATTATCATCTTGTTAGAAAAGAATAATAGATTCCTTTTTTCTGTTATCAAGACCAAGAATAGATATTTTATTAATTCAATACATACTCTTCAATACTTTAACAAACTAAAGATTTCTCTCCCCATAATCATTCATATCTATCTATTTCAAATAAAATATATCAGCACCTATATTATAGTATATATAATAAGTATCATTCTATCTTGAAGTTTGTTACAAGTTACAAGTATCACAAGTATCAAATCAAGTATGGCTAATCTTAAAAATAAAAGTCTTTACCAGAAACAGAAATCTCAGTGATTACTATAATAATTAATATATTAAACTTAAGAGTTGTTAAGAATATAGAATATAATTATAGCAATAGGTAACTGGCAGAAATAAATCTAAGATTAAAGATAGCTTCTCAACTAGTTGTAACTTGTGATAGCTAATCAGAAAATTATAATAGAGTTACGGTAGTTAATTAGAGAATTGTAACAGAGTTATAGCTAGTTACAACTTCTATCACTATTTGAGACTATATAAGATATAGAGTGATATTGAATAATAATTTGTAAATTAGGAAGCTTAATGAAAAATACTAGCAAAGAGTTGAGAATAGACTATACTATATAATAATATATTTAATTTTTAAAAAAAATTTTAGTTCAATTAATTTTCTTTTTTAATATTATGTAATTAGATATATAATAAAAAGTATGTAATATATTATGATTTTATATTATGTGATAATTAACATATATTATATATATACTATATATGTATAATAAAAAACATATGATAAATAGTATTTTTTTTACAAGTAAAATTTAATTAATTAGAAATATCTTTTTAAATATTAAAAATTTATTTTATTTATTATTTAAATATTTATAAAAAAATCTAACTATATAATAAATTTAAAATATTTTTTATAAAAAATATATAATTTATAAATCTTATTAAAGATTATTTAATAATATATTTATTTTATTATTATATTTTTATTTATAAAATTTTTATATTTTAAAGTATTAAATATCTTTAAAATTTTATATCATATAAATTTTAAAAAAAATATATATATATATCTTATATACTTATTTATTTTATATATAATATATTATAAAAAAACTAAAATTAATAAATTATATAGTTATACTTTAATAATTATACTAAATCTTATAAAATTTATATTATTAATAATTTATTTAAAGATTAATAATAAATATTATTATCATTTATAATTATAAATTTATATTATTATTGTAAGTTTATTTTATTAATAGTTAAAATAAGATAAAATACTATATAAACAGTTTTAATTTTATAACTTATAGTTATTTTTATTATTTAAAAGTATTCAGATCTAAAGAAAAATTACAAAACAGACAGATCTAATTTATAATAAAAGAAATAAATACAAAAAGTAAATAAATTAATAATAATTTCTATTTTAAAATATATATGATTTAATAAATTAATTAACTTAATTTGCATCTTCAGAAAATAACTAATCATAATCCAATAAGTAATAATTATAAATAATAATAAATAAAATATAATAATAATAAATAAAGAATAAGTAAAAAAATAAAGAATTATTAAAAAGAATATCTAATTAAAAATATTAATTATCTAAATTAATAATATAGATATATATGATAGTCATCTGCATAACAATATACTAAATCTAATATATTAAATACATAATAATTATCTGTATATTTAGTATAAAATTAATCTTCTTAAAAATGTAATACAAAGTTAATCTGTAATATAGATAATATAAAATGAAGATCTAAACTAAATGAATCTAAAAGAAAGATAATTCAATCAAAATTATTACATATCTCTCTACTTAAAATATAATATTCTTATTATATTCAAGAACATGATTTTTCAAAGATATTAATCTTCTCTATGATATTTTTTAAATTATTAAGAGATTTTCAAGTTATATTATAAAGAGAATAATTAAACTATTTAATAAGATATTGAGGTTTGTAATAATAAATTCTTTTGTTAAGAATATTTTCAACTTTATATTCTTTTTTATTATCTAAAGTAATAATTACTGGTGATAGTTAATATTTATTATATTTATTATTTGGATTATACTTCTTTAATAATAAAATATAAAATAGTGAATATAATTTCATATTATATGATAGTTGTAATTTATAAGTAATAGAAGATATTTTATAATAATTTCAAAGAGATTTATGAACTTTAATATAAGCTTTTTGATTATTCTTTATTTATTAACTAAAGATTCTATATTATAAGTAAAGAGAAAAACTTTATCTTCAAGATTGAATTCTTTAAATCTTTTATACTAATTTATATATTTACTTTGTCTTTCTTGTGCTTTAAGTAATAAATCTTTAATAGTTTTAATTATAATATTCTAATATTTCATGAAATCTTGTGAGGCTGTAATATTATTTTAGGAGAATAAGATATTGATTAGTATATGAGATGCTTATTTATAATCTAATTCAAAAGATATATAATCTGTTAAAGTATTTTTGCTATTATTATAAATAAATTTTACAGCTGCTAAATTTTTATTTCATCTATTCTATTGATAAGTAATGTATATTCTTAATATTTCTTCTAGTATTCTATTAAGTTTTTCAGTCTGGCCATCTGTCTGAAAATAAAAGACTATAAATATAATGAGTTTAATATTTAGTTATTCAAAAAGAGACTTTCAGAAGTGACTTATAAATTTAACATCTCTATTTGATATGATAATTATAGATAAGTCATATAGTTTAAAGATATTTTAAAAGAATATCTTAGTAATATCAGATGCTATTACTGTGATTGTGATTGATATAAAATATATTCTTTTAGATAACTTGTTTACAAATATAACTATTATATCATATTTAGACTTGATGGTTGGAAGTTAGATTATGAAATCTATAATAATATATTTCTATCTATGTTCTAGAATAGTGAGTAATTAAAATAATTCTATAAATTAATAATTACTAGATTTATTATATTAACAAGATTTATAACTAATAATATATTTATGAATACTTTTATTCATCTTTGGTCAATAGAATTATTAAGATATAATTATTTATTTTAATATATCCTATAATTAGTATATTATAAAATTTAAATAAAATCTTTGCTCTTAAAGTCTTGTTATCTGGAATAACTAAATAATTAATATACTTCAAATATAGTAATTTTTCTTTTAATTTAAAGTTTTTCAATTTGATTTACTATTTTGATATTATACTGTTATCATAGTAATATAAATTTCTTTAATTTCATAATTTTTTGAACTTGAAAAATTTGATCAATCAATTGATCTATAGAAAACATATAATTTTGAATAATATAATTGGTGTATTAGTTATAGATTCAATCATGATTCAATAATGCTTTTACAATATTTTTGTAATATTTTTACAATGCTTCAAGATCATCAATGAACAATTAGCCCTGAGATCAATAACAGTTCACAAATGATTTAATAACGGTTTAGCAATGTTTCAGAAACAGTTTAGCAATGAATTTTATTTATTTTTATTTATATTATCATTTAACTTACCACATATATCTTATCTCTTATTTTTACTTGTTCATTTATTGATTCTTTGTCTCAAAAATTATAATTATAATCTAAAGTAGCAAATGAGTTTAGATAGAAACTTGTAAAATCTCAAAGATATATAAATATCTCTACTCTGAGATCTGAAATAAATGTACTTGATTAGCAATAATTCAATTGTCTTTTGAAAATACTTGAATTATACTTAACTTGTAATTTTTTTTTGATTTTTGCCTTGATAACTTACTTTCATTTATCTCTTTTATCATAATAGATTATATTCTGATTATTTACAAGTTTTTCTTGCCTGAAAAATTTAGTTAGTGGATGCCCTCCACTTAAAATAAGCCAAGTATATTTATTTAATTAAGGAGATTCTTGTAAGCTTTCCCGCATATAAAAGCTTTATTTTGTTTTGGTATATACTCTTTGTTTGCCTAACAGTTAAAAAGATACTATTAGAGGGTTTAGTCAGTGCACTAAATCTTTTGTTTTAGTTATAGTATTTATTATTTTAGTTTTTGGTACCTGCTCTTAGTTTAGTTTTCATGATCACAACTTCATTTTTATATTTTTGTTTTATTTCATTTTTGCCTTGTGTTGATACAATACTTGTAAGTATTGGCACTAGGAAACCTTTAGAATAATTGTTATCCTTACTTTTCCGCATTCTTCAGCACACGTTGTCAATAATATATATCGCGATGACTTTCCCAGCATTCTTTAGCACAATCGTTCACGTTCTTTAGTATAATAGACCACGCCTCTCTTTCTTTAGTAATCCTTTACCGCTGTCCGATCTATTAATGTAATAAAGAAATTATATAGAATTAGAATATATTTTTTATATATAGTAAAAGAAATTTAATAAAGAAATTAGATATAATTAGAATAATATTTTTTATATATAGTAAAAGATAACAAAATGTATAAAACGAATGGCTCTCAGGCCTTTAAATAAGAAATAAAATTGCATACAAAACCTTTTCTTCAAGAGAAATCCTTGTAAAAATCGCCCCAAAGAATCGTAATTCTAAACGTGTTGGTAGGTTCTTTCCACCAGAAAAAACGACGAATTGGTTAGGTCCTTTAGTCCAGAAAAGGCGAAACGCATCATTGATTGAGTGATTTGATTGATACGAGTCTAAGGCTTTTATCTAGTAAAAGCGCAGGAATATAAGGAATAGAATAGTTAATAATTATATAACGAAATCCCCTTTACCTCTCTCCATAATTACTTACTCGCTCACCTTTAAATCGAACGGTATCCGTAGATATTTAGACCAACAGGTAAAATTAGTCTAATCGCCCTCTCCCACCCATCGTCACGGTGCACAAATTTCCCGTAATTCCAACCCAACGGTGACAGCACTTCATCTAAATAAACTTGTAAAGTTGATTTCGTACAGATCACCATAGGGAACCTTTAGAGCAATAAAGAAACCCTTTAATTATAAAATATTCAATCTTGTTCTTAAACTTACCTTGCTGCACATGTCTTCTAAACCCACTAATTCCTGGAAGTGCGCAACATTATGCCGATCATCACGAAGATTTTGCAATCAAGAAGGTAAGATATGATAGAATTCAAATTAAAAGTAGCAAGAGATTTTACTAATTCAACTAAAGGATAAAAACAAAAACAGGTTATTTCAAAACAATAATATAAATTACAATCAAATAATTAATATACACACACACAAACATTAAATTTTAAGCAAAAGAAGTAAAGCAATTAATGTTATTCAGCGCAAAAGAATAAAGGCTAGCAATTTCGTTACACATAAATAAAAGTCAAAGTATTCTTTATTTTCTTCAAATCACACAAATCTTCCTGAGATATCCTATATTTTAATTATTACACAATGATTTAAATTAGATTAATTAATATTCATTATCAAATACAGTCCGCACGAAAAATTGTGGCAGAAAAATTGTATTAAGGATAATATTTATTAGCTTATAAATTCAAAGTTGTTAATTTTGAATTTCTAGTCAACAAATATAAAAAATCAGAAAATTTACGGAATATTTTCTTATTTTAGTTCAGATCTGCTAAAAGTTATGATTGTGTACGAGATGCAAAAGACGAACGACCTTCGGCGAGAAAAGTTAGGATCATTGCCTTGTGTATACATGCAATGTTCCCAGATTATGGAAATTTTTATTATTAAAAAAAGTTGGGATCCTATTCAGAAAACAAACCAGCTTGAATTTTTATCGGATAATAATGGCGCCGACAATAATGATAAGGATTAAGAACCGTGTATAGCATTACAGCTCGTTAGAATCTCCTAAACACATAAAGTAAATTAATGCAGCGATTATGTATCGGAAATTCATTTTTTGTCTGTGAAATGTGTTCTGAGAATTTTTTAATTTTGTTTGAATATCATTTGAAAGACAATGTAAATTCCTTGTTAAAGTCATCCTTGTATTATTAGCTCCTTGAAAATTTTTTAAAGCTCAGCTATATTGAGAGTTTCGTTCAAAGTAAGTCTTCGTTAAAGCGAATTTTGCATTTTAGACTTTTTGTTAAATATTGGATTTTTCGTGTGAATAACTGAAATAATGTAAACAATTATTGCTGAAAAATGTATATTACTATAATTTTATTATATATTCTTAAGTTGCTCATATAATATCGAATTCTTTTTATGAAGAATTCAAAACTTTGATTATGTGAAAGAGGATCGTGCCCTAACACAAATAGTGTATCTATTATGAGAAATTCAAAGCTTTTAAAGTTTAATCGGCACATACGTAATTCATAAATAATGTTACTAATAAATAAATGTTCTCACATGTGACTATACGTAAAGTGAAGATAATCAAATTATATGTATCAATCAATTACGCATCTTATGAGAAATTCAAACTTCTAACATTAAATTTTTGAAAAAACTGATCTAATTCAAAGATAATGAATGCATATTGTAAAACGAATTCCTTCGTAATAAATTATTCAATACAAATCGAAATACACTCGTGTATTTAAAATTCTAAATATAGATATACAATTGTAAATACATACTTTCTTGTATCGTCAATTTTTTCTCATGATTGAGACATGCGTTTGCGGTTAGATTATCTGCACGCATAATACATGTACATGTATCATTTGTCAAAATATTTTTTATTTTTCCAAATATTTTTACAGATATGTATTTACTAATAAATTATGGGAAAAACATATTAATGTATAAAGTAGTGAAACTTGGCGCTTTAGTGTTAGCTTTCTAAATAAATATCTATATTTAGAATATTTAGATGCATGAATGTTTTGGAATTTCTCATGAGATGCGTATTTGGACACAGTGATACAAACAATTCGATTCTCTTTCCCTTTACAGTATATTTTACTGAATATTTATTTATCAATACTATTATTTATGAATTACGTAGATGAATTGACTAATTCTTCTCTCATATTAAATGTCACTTTCGTTTTTTTTCATCTTACAATATATTTGCATCCGTGAAAATTTATTTACTCATAAAATTATATTAATTTAAACACTTTTGAATTTTCCCATACTAGGTATAATGTGTGATGCATAATTATTTATATTTATATTTTAGATGAGAAAGGATTCGATTAAGAATTTTTTGATTAATTACACTGTATTTTAAATATATCACGTCGAAAGAATTCATCTTACAGTTCAATTTCATTATCATCTAATCGATCAAATTGTTTCCAAATGTTTAATATTAAGCATTTTGAATTTTTCACACGTATTTGGGACACAATGATACTCGTAATCTGATTACTTTACAGTGTAAGCTTTCGATTTTTTCACATCATCGTATATTTGCATGTGTAAAAAAATTATTTTGTTCATAACATTATTTATAAATCACGTATGTGTCAATTAAATTTTAAAAGCTTTTGAATTTCTCATACTAGGTATGTTATTTATGTTAGGACACAATCCTCTCACATAATTAAAAGTTTTGAATTTCTCATGTTTATAATAAAAGAATTTGATATTATATGAGCAACTTAAGAATATATAGTGAATTTGTAGTAAATATAGTAAATATACATGTTTCAGTTATTCACACAAAAATCTAATAGTTCACTTTAACAAAGACTGACTTGAACGAAACTCTCAATATAACTAAACTTTAAAAATTCTCTAGTAGTTAATAATAATGACAACTTTGACAAGGAATTTACACGTGAGCTTTTATTTTTTATATTGTTTTTCAAATGATATTCAAACGAAAATAAATAAATTCTCAGAACACATTTCACAAGCAAAAAAAAGGATTTCCGACACATAATCCTGCCAAATCTTTATTATCCTCTTTCTGTCCACGATTGTTGCACCTTATCAGACAAAATAGAAATATAAAAAATTCTGTTTATGCATATTCTCTGGGAATGATTTTAACCTAAAACTGAATAGTGTTCATTCCAGCCGAATACGGTATTGGTGCTTATTTTTTTTAGTAGTTTACTACTATTTCGAATACATTTAGTGTCGCCCAAAATACAATAATTAGCTTTTTTACACATGAGTGTCGCTAACCAGCTGGCTAGTTTCATTGCACGAAATCCAAATTTTTTAAAAAATTGATGCGTTTCGTTTGATCCGTTGATATCGATATTGTTTATTGGATTGTGATATTACGATTTCTTTTTACTTCTCTTTGGAAAAAAACTTATTTTTATTATTCGAAAATTGAATTCAAAGAGTGTTAGTAAACATTTGAGGTTATTTGTTATTTGAATTAAAGCATATTTTACATGTAGTAATTATTTTTGGAATTAAATATTCCTATTTTACCTTTGTCCTTGAATTTCTTTATCTTCGATCGCAAAATCTCTGTATAAGTTTTGGCATAGGAGACTTTAGTGATGCTCACTCTGTGTAAACCATTCAGTTTAGCCCCTAAACTTGCTATATACTCAATTCTTTAGTCACCCTAAATTATGTAACACTACTTGTATCGATAATAATTTTTAGATAGGTTTTTTGTAAGTAATAATTAATATTAAATATGCTCAAACATAATTGCAACGAGTAACGACATTGTATAGTTAATTAACTAAGAAAATTATTATTCAATTTGCGGAAGGATGATTTTTGTGCAATCTCTTAATTTAGTTCAAATTTTATTTTTATGATTGAACATTTCCATTCTATAATTCAAATTATGACAGGGATAGTAAATCGTTTGGCATTGTATAGTTACCTGAAACACTATAAATGATTTTTAGTAAAGTTAAAGTTTCATTATCTCTAAATTTAGTCATCTCTGAAACTGGTAAAGCAACTGACAATGTCACTTAAAATAACCAGTGCATTTTGTTGGAAGTGTTGGAGTTGACTTTTAGGAATGCATATCACCTTTAACTATATTAACAACAGCATCAAGTTTGAACTTTAAAAGAGCAGCTATAAATTGGGTTATACCAGCTTTGTTTGAGACTTTCATAGTTTTCTTTAAAATAGGATAATTTATGTATATCTCTCTTTATAATGACATAAATTATTTTGACTAATTTGATCATTATAAGGACATTTCTTTATATAAAAAATGTCAATGGTCTTGTAATGTTACGCACTTTCAGGAATTAGGAAATGCAGCAAAGTAAGGATAAGAGCAAAACTGATGTTTTACAATTAAAGGGTTTTTTATTCATGTTTTCTAAAGATTTCTTATGATGATTTGTACGCAAATCAACCTCTTTTATTTTAATAGGGGCGCAAAGGAGGTTTCTGATCACCAGCAACAAAAAGATCTACAAAGGGGTTTCGAGAAGGTTTTGATCGCCTACAACACAATAACGCACGTCACAAAGGTTACTTCGGGAGCAACGACTCGGATGATTTCAACTAACCAAAAAACTACAATGTTCAAACTCGGAGGTTGGCTTAGTTTCAAATATGGATTCTTTAGAGTGAAGGTCGTTCACTACTTGTGCGCAAGGTTTGCAGATAACCAAATAAAAGGAAAAATGATTATTACATGCAAAGGAATTTATTTAAATTTATTTGATTAGAGCATATCGTTCAAAGCTAATAGCTTGCCTATATATATACAAATTAAATCGTTACTATATCTATCTTTTCAGTAATCTGAATTAAATATATTCAGAATGATTGATTTAATATTATGCCAATGAGTAAAGGGATTATCAAATGATCGTAAAAAATCCCAAACCATATCGAAAAAATTACTTTCAAATCGTTTGAATCCAACGATATACATGTACCTATCGACATAAATATAGTTAGTTGATTCAAAATCTAGAAATTGCAAACTGACAGTACTATTGTTATATCAAACTGACGGGCTCTATTGTTATATTAAATTACAATCATTCATCATTGTTATCAACATCACGAGACCAAGCTATTTGTTGATACATATAAGGAAAGATGGATAATCACGAGAGTTTTGGATTAATATATAATTTATTTATCTGTTCTTCGACCAATATATTATCGGCAACTAAGGATGACTGTATTATGATAACAAATTTACAACTATAATGAATTTAAAATTGAAGTTTGCTATATTTCAATATGAAAAGGTTCGTTATATATATAGAGTTAGCTGTATATATATTTTAAAAAGCAAACTTGACAACATCGTAATTATTGTATTTAAATGATAGCTCAGGTTCTTCCGCAACTTCTCTCTGTGTTTTTTAGCTCCGCCGAAAGTTTTTACGAAGTTATCCTTGATTACTTAAAAAATCAAATGATTTTCACATGATTCACATAGTAGCTGATGACGCAATGCACTCCATCAAAAATCTCAAACGATTTATCTATTTTTATTGATGTATTCTACTCTTAAATTGCATGTTGTACTAATTTTTTGCATATCGATATCGTTATTTGACCAATTAGCCCACTAAATTTTTTAAGCCGTTAAAATAAAATCACATCAAACAATGATAAACGAGTCAACTTGCGCTTTTACTTCTGCAACAGTGATCAGAAAATTGACTACGCAAAAACTGATCGAATTTTTACAAAAGGAAGATTTAGAACTTATAGACGAGGATTTTAGTATAATTTCCAGAGAGAGAATCAATGGTCGTGACTTCTTCAAGTTGACCAAGGATATACTTAGAAGCTATGGCATGAAAGGAGGGCCTGCGACAAGAATTGCAGACTTTGCTAATGAGTTCAAAGAGAAA
This sequence comes from Ambispora leptoticha, assembly GCA_910591765.1. Lineage (NCBI taxonomy): Eukaryota > Fungi > Glomeromycota > Glomeromycetes > Archaeosporales > Ambisporaceae > Ambispora > Ambispora leptoticha. The sequence continues at coordinate 1,408 of CAJVPS010001735.1, read as the reverse complement.
AAATCAAGAATTTTCTATGAATGTATTCAAGAGCCGATGACTTTCGCTAGTCTGGACCAATGAAGAATTACCAGAAGTGACAAACGAGTTATCGGTAACATTACGATTGAATATTCTGTATCATAATCCCTCCTATGTTTCTGTTTTTCATAAAGGTATACAAAGTTATGTGTTCTGCAAAAAAGCTCATGGTATTGTTAACTAAAGATTATAAAACGTGTATATTTTTAAACTGTCATATTAGGTGAAACAAACGATGAACGTACACCCACACTCTGTCTAACAGAAAAAATTTCGGCACCGAATGGTGACCGATAATTTCAATATAGGAATCAACTCGATCGGAAACGGGCTTTGCCTGAACCGTTGGTATCATCTAATCTACATACTCTCTGAACCAGAAAAACGGTTAGATTTTTACATAGATGGAAAATGGGCCGGGTTCAAGAGCTTCAAACGTGTTCAGTCGGAACATATCATGTTCAATTATGGGCCGTTATACATCGGATACGATAGTTGTCATGCTGGGGGATTTATTGGTCTAATCAGGTATAATTATCATAATGATAAATATAGCTATTTTTCACAAACAACAAAAAAATCTGATTTATATATAATGCAGTAGATATTCAGAATTTGGCCATTTTGCGTAGATGAACAACATAACTTCGAAGGAACACCAGTTTTGCGAGATAGTTCTGCAGCAATACGATAATCTATTTTTAACGATAAATAAAAAAATAATATTTTTTTTGGACTTGAACTAGACTTGTTTTTAAGTTCAAGTCCAGTTCAAGTTTGAGCTCAAGTTTGGTTCGAGTTTAAACCAAACCACTTAAGTGGTTCTAAGTAAGTTGTAGCCTAAATTCTAGGTTGCAATTTCATATAAGCTATGTTATAACAAAAGATTAATTCCTGCTGCATTTAAATAAATTATTTTATTTAAAAATAAAATATTTTAGTTTTTTAATAGTATTTTAATAAGAACTAATGATTATAAATAAATGTGTAACTCTTGTCTAGAGCTACAAATTTTTACTAAGATAGTTTATAATAAAATATTGCTATTTATGAAAATACAGAGGGCTATCAAAAGTTTCTGAATGCTTTTTTACTTAATAAAAATTTTAGTTTTTAAAATAAAAAATGTTAAATCACTAATAAGACTTTATTTTAAGTTTATTATGCTCTATATTTTGTATTATATAACTAGTACTTAATTGAATCTTCTTCCATCATAATCATTACCTGAATTTGTGCTGGTATACTATTAACTAAACTAAATTTTCAATTATACATTTTGAGATCTTTTTCCATATATCTTTGACATACTTATTAATCTTTGCAAGCTTAGTTGATTTCTTCTATTATTTTTTGAGAATTCTCTTTATCTCAGCCCATAAATTCT
>CAJVPS010001734.1:0-14300 GCA_910591765.1 Ambispora leptoticha | reverse complement strand
TGAATTCTATTTCAAATAATATCACTTATATCTTGAATCTTCTGTGTGAATTTTCCTGATATAATACTATATCCGATTTTTCTTTGTGAATTATTTGGATATATTATATCATGTAACTAGAAAGGTTACAGCTATAATCTTGCTAAATTGTGAGAGTACCTATGGATAAACTGGTATAATAAAAAAGACTGAAAGCTTTTTTTTAATCAATATATCTGATTGTCATGTCATTAACATGAATCATCATGATTACAAAAAGTTATTGATAGATTCTTAAATATAAATATAACTATAAATATAATTATAATTAATCACATTTGAATTATCTTATTCAAATCCTTATAGAATAATTAATATCTAATTTTAATCTTAAAAGAAATCAATTTAAAGGAAATTAGATATTTTTATCATGATGAGATGTTTTTAAAATTGATTGAAGAAAAGTGGTAACCATGAAAATCTAGTCTAACATAAATGAAATCTATCATATTGATGTAAATAACTGAATATATTCTTGCCTAGCATATCTTCACAATCATTATCTTATTTATAAGCATTTTATTGCAAAGAAAGATGATATTTATTTTTGATCTACCTTCTCAGAAATAATATATCAATATGATTATTCTTTATTTACTTTTGAAAAAGATAAAATATTAGCAATTAATTCAGTAAATAATTTCTGGTCTCAATATAGAATGAATAATCTTAATAAAGAATATGGTAACTTATAAGATGCATTAATAATTAATCTTGTTGAAAAAGAGAGCTTGAGTATTATTAACTTATTAATAACTATAAGATATAATATAATTAATAAAAGACAAGAAAAGATTGCTTCTTATAAAAAAATTATGAAAACTATATTTATTTTATATAAATGAGAAATAGATAATGATCACTTTGTAAATATCTTTGATAGCTTATTGAAATTAGTAATAAAAGTGATTAATGAGTGTCAGGAGATATTATAAGTTTATAATTAACAAGAAACTAAAAAATCAAAAGGAAAATAACTCACATTTTGATTATGTTAATTCTAGAAAAAAAAGAAAATTAAAGTCATTTAGCATATTATAATATTGTAGTAAAGCTAATAATAAAGCTAATAATAAAACTATTATTTTCTTGACTTGACTAATTAAAGATTTGTAAAGTATATCATTACTCTAATATCAGTTATAATAATATGATATAGCCAAATATTGAATATTGGTCAGAAAATCATATAACTGATACTTTTTTTTGCTGTAACTAGGATATTAGATATATATTAAAGATCAAAATAATATTAATTTTATGATTTTTTTTTAAAAAATAGGAAAAATTATGAACTAATAATAGTAATATGATCACAAATTATTGATCTTTACAAGAATGATTATATAATGTAAAAAATTAGCAAACTGCTTAATTTTTCTATTAGAATAGTCAAAATTACTATAAGATATTATAGAGATTTAGAAATACCTATAAGTAAAAGAAAAAGCAGTCAGCCTAAATTGTTTAGAGATAGTGAATAAAAAATTTTGAAGAAAATTATTGATAAAAATAACAAAATTTTAGCTAATAAACTATAGAAGTCTTTTAATAATATTATTAGTATGTATCTTTCTACTAAAACTATTTATAGAAATCTTTATCAAATAGGTCTTAGATCTCATATTGCCATTTTAAAACTGCTTATTAATGAAAAACAACATTAACATTAACTTAACTGATATATAAACAGACAAAATTAAACAAAAAGAATGTGAAAAACTATTATATAAAGTGATAAAAGTTAATTTACTCTTTTCAATAATGATAAACAGACATGAGTTTGATATGAGAAAGAAATCTGTTATAATATTAAAAATTTGATATCTTTAATAAAGCATGATGGGGATGAAATAATAATTTGAAGTTGCTTTACTACAAAATGCTTAGACTCTTTGATAAAAATAGATGAAAAAATGAATCATAAAAATTATATTAATATTTTAGAAAAAAATTATTGCTATTCATTAATGAAAATTTTTTCAGAGAAAGAAAAAATTATATGTTTCAAGATAATAATATCCAGTTTATACAGCAAAGAATGTAAAGAAGTGGATATCTGAAAAAGAGCTCAAAATTTTAGAAGATTAGCTTTTTCAATATCCTAATCTCAATTTCATTAAATATCTGTAAAATGAGCTTAGTAGATGATTAAGAAGTCACCCTCAGCACCCAAAAAATTTACAAGAATTAGAGATATTTTTAAAGCAAGAATGATAACAAATTTCACTTAAAACTTATTTGAATTTGATTGATAATATGCCTCAAAGAATAGAAGAATGTATTGTTAATGATGGTTGGCCAATCAGATATTAAATTCATGAAAGGTTTTCAAGTTTAGGTTTCAGCTTACTGAATAAAATAATTAGTGTGACATAATTTTTTGTCTTTATTCATTTTAAATTTTTATGAAATATAGTTATAATAAAAAATATACAGGAGAAGTAAAACTTTTGGATAATATAAATTTTATTAAATTTTGTTTAGTGAATTTCTGAAATAAATATCATAAAAGTTTTGGATTCAAACTTTTGTTTATCAAGTGTATATACTTATAATTTGAGTTAATTATTAATATACATATTTGATTTATATTATTTTAACTTTTAATTTATTAATTACTTTTAATTTTGAAATTTATTCATAATATATATTTACATAATTATATATTCTCTTTATTAATCCTATAATTCAAAAAAATCATTTTTAAATAATAATTATATTTTAAATAATTATATTTTTATTATCATAATAATTTTTATTTAAAATTATAAAAAAAAGGTATAGCCAAATAGAATATAACAAATTAATAAATTATATATTTTAATAAAAAGCTTTATATCATAATACTTATAGTTGAGAATAATTTTATTAATAAAATTGAAATTTTCATTATTTTAAAGCTTCTAATTTTTTAAGAAATAATTTTTATTTTAATATTAAAATAAAGCTGTAACATATAGTTTTACATATATTTTTTCAGTTTTTCTGAAAGAGTTATTCTAATTGTTAATTTGTTGCAAAAAATTTCAATTGAATTATAAATAATTTTGCCATTAGAATGCTAAACTATAAATTATAAACTTTATTTAGTACAAAATAAAAATAGCAAAATATAAATTTTAATAATATTATATACATGTAATTATTTTATTAGAATTTCTTAATTATTTAAAAAGTATTATCAATAATACAAATATCAATCAAAATAATGAAATGCTTGAAATTTTACTAATTATAATTAGTAAAATGTGTATTTTTCATTTTATTATAATTACAATAAGTAAAAAACTCGAAAAAGGTGATATAATGTAGATATCTAGATCAGGCATTTTTAAATCATATACATGTAGATATCTAGATCAGGCAATGATAACACTTTTAAATGCGAAGTTGATTGGAATTTTTGCATGGTACATGTATTACATTCATGCACTATATACTGCATATCGATATATATCGATATGTACCGATAAAAGTATTTGTGCGCCAATAAAATAAACAAGGTCTCAATCAGGGGAATAACTGCTTTTGCGTTTACATTTCTCGGTAATTTTTGCATGGAGAAAATGAACAATCATAACGACAATAAAGCAAACATAATTTTCGACGACTTTGAAAAATCTTGTGACAATAATACTCATAACATTAATACTACAAATGCAAATGAGCAAGACAGCAACAATAAGCAATTAATAGAAAATGTTTCAGCAGAGTTTTACAAAGCACTTGATCGAGGAACCTATTTTAAACTTCTTCCAGAAATTATAACAAAAGCAATCAATCGTAATAAAAGCAATGAAGCTGATTTCATGCAGAAACTTTGCGATGGAATTCTTAACAATACCTATTACGAAGATTCTAATCTGATCTGTCTATACGGATTCTGTAAAGAATTCGGTTTCAAAAAACCTTCAACAAGCACAACACCCGAACTATTCAGTTCGCCAAAAGACTACTACCACTACGCAAGCGACCATGGCAATAATAAATACGCTAAAAACTTTTTAGCACGAAACTACAGGGACGGTACCGGAGGAGCAAAAATTAATCTACATCAAGCATTCTACTGGGCAAAAGAGTCAGCAGCACTCGGATTCACATCAGGACAGTACAATTTGGGATACTGTTACATAAAAGGGATCGGTGTGGCACCTTCGAACGAGTTGGCATTGTATTGGTTTAAAGAAGCGGCCAAAGTTTGTAATGCTATGGCGGAATATAATGTCGGATTTTGTTATCGAAATGGATTTGGGACTGAAGTGGATATGTTCAAGGCTAGTTATTGGTACCATCGTGCTGCGTCCCATGATGATGGATTGGCACAATTTGTGTTGGCAGGCCAATATCATAAGGGTAAAGGCGTGAATCGTGACGTTCATAGCGCTATACGATTTGGTATACGCGCTGTAAAAAATGGGCAGGCAAATACTAGATACGCTTTGTACACTATTCTTTGTAATGATCTTAATTATTTCTAAATATTATGATGGTAGAGGTAGAGAAAATTAAACGATTGTTCTTTTTTGTAATTTTTTTATAATCATATTTGTACGTTCTGATTTAGAATCATTATAATTACATGTATCTTTATATTTTTAATAAAAATTAACTAATTGAAAAACATGTTACATGTAACTATTCTAGTACATACTATCTTTTTTTTTTGACGAATTAAACAATTGAACACATCTTAAATTTTAGTAAATGAATGCATCTTTAACCGCAATAAAACTAACTAGAGAGGTATTATTTAGTTAAATCAAGATTTCTAAAGATCACTATCGCGTCAGTCAAAGTTCACGAAGTTGAAAGTAATGAAATGATTGCCTGAGCAATGAAGAGTAGTTTTACTAGGTTTCTAAATTATTCGCCATAAACGAAACATCAATTTGAAACAGAATACATATAATATATTACAGAACAACAAATAAAATTATAAAACGATATCAATATAATAATGAGAGGAGTTAAATTATATTATATACTGTAGATTACGCGCGCACGCAATAACGATGTAAATGAAAGAACATTAACGGTGCATGTGCATGTATTATGTGAATAGAAAACAATTACATGTACATTAAAGCTCCTTCTAACATGCGGTGTTATGGAACATGAAGATGGAAGGGAGAAAATGGAGAACAAGTGATGTGTGATCCTTTAAGTGTTTGTATCAATACTGTTGCCGTCGCAACGAAAATTTCGTGATTGTGGAATATATGGAGTAACGGTAATACATAGTTTCTTATTCTTAATACATGTACATGTAATATATGTAGCGAAAACTTAATTAGTCCCGTCTGAACAAAATCCCGTGAAATTCATACCAATACCGCGATACAAAAATTCTTCGTAATAAAAGTTGAGTAAAACTATATAATATTTTAATTATATTTTATATTATTATAATATTAAATAATAATTATAATTAAAAGTAAAATAAATTCAATTTAATTTTATATAATTTGAATCTTATTTTATTAATATTGAAATAATCGATCTCTTATAACGTGATTTCTCTATAGCGACCAAATTTTCTAGAATCTTTCATATATTACTATAGGAAAATTAACTCCATATAATGACATTCTCCGTATAAGGACAAAGTAGCCTGGATATAGGTTGGCTTTGTATCAACATTAATGTTACATCGCAAAATTTCTACAAATATTCTTGCCTTATAGTCTCAACATTAATGCTATCTTCTCCAATAGTAAGAATTTCTTAATAAAATTCTTACTTTACGATCCCAAGTTTTGATTAACATTAGAAAATTCATACAAAACTTCATATCGTTCATTATGATCCATAGAAACGATTAAATTTTCTTGCACACAAAAATTTTACTTTATTCTATTTACGTTTACTCTTTTTTATTCCAAAGCATAGCCATACTTCTTTGTATAATAATTCCTATTAAAATGTATCCTTTGTGCTTTAGACTCGCGAAATCTGTATTAAATTATGATCTGCAATGTTACTAGACAAACTTTTGATAACGATTGACTAAACTAATATTTCCTACTGCAGAAAAGGCAATACCGCAAAGTATAAAAGCTTTAATAAAGAACTGTTCATAAAGTTTTTCGTTATTCAAATAAATCTGCGGGAAAATTTTTTGGTCAAAAATTTCATTTAATTCGTAACATTTTCTACATATATTGTATTTTTACTTCATTCAAGTTTAATTATACATGATAACGTTCCAAAAAATCATTTGACATATAATTCACCCGCTACTGACATTTTGTTAACGAAAAGTTTCGTCAAATATAACACGTTGACAACTTATATGGCAAAAGAGGTAAAGCCTTCGATTTTGCTAAGCACAAAAGAAACAAGCTGTCAATTTCGTTATGGCATGCAAAAGAAATAACATGTAAAAGCCGAAACGCTGTTAGGTAAGAGATAAAATCATTTTTATTTAGTTATTGCATACTCTCAGACCTTCCTTTATTATCTAAATTAATGAACCTATGACGATTAATAAACTTTATAACTATCATTTTAGAGAAAAAAGGGATTATGCTGAAACTATTTGACTATTTGATTGGTTTTTTTGTTGAAGCCTATATTATTGTTTTGGAGTGAGCCTGTCTTTGTTAATTGAATTATATATTATTTAAATTGGGGCAGTTAACCATTTGCAATCATTTTGCTATTTGAATTGAAATTATGTTTTGCTACTAATTTTTGTTAATTGGAATTAAATATTTTACTTGCATCCTTGATTGTCTTTACTTTTTTATTTCACAATAGCCGTAAAAGATTGGCACAGGTGACCTTTAGAACCTTAGTGTAACCACTTTGCGTAGATCATTCAATTTAGCCCCGTCCTCTGTTTCATTCTCAATACTTTAGTCAACCTAACTTTTGAGTTTAATGTAACGATACAATTAAATCTATCAAAAGTTATTTAAATGCAGGAGAAAGAGGACATGTAATCAACAAGATAATTAGATGAGATGAGAATTGTTAAGTTTCATAACGATAACGATGATGTAGGCCATTTCCTAAACGAATTGCTAAAAGAAATTACGAGAATTATTATACATGTACATGTACATGCATATGCGCATCAAAAACACCATGTACAAAGTACATGTACATGTATAATACTTTTTGAGAATGCATGTACATGTAATTTCGTGACATTTATTTGAATTAAGATTACTAGTACATTAATCAATCACAAGAGTAAAGAGAGAGAAACTCGAGATAAAAAGACTAGTCAATTCTAATATAAAAGGAGACCCTCACCCCATCGCATTCTATATCACTGAAAGCCAATTGCGAAGCAAAATGAAGTTCCAATCCATTATTCTATTCCTGTTCGGTTTGGCTTTTGTTAAAGCATGCGGGAATCTTAGTAAGAGCATGTGCATTTGATTAGTTTGTTAATATATAAAGTAACTTCATATTAATGTATTTTTTATTTTCTTTAGCTTTATTTACCCAAGAGGGTGACTCATATACATTTGGCGAAGGATGTTCTTACGTTGGCAACAATATAACTGAAGCTTTGGTCGATCCTGATACTTGCTACCATTTTTATAATGAGACCGACGACTGCACAGAAAAAGCCTTTTTTGACTCCTGTGATAATTACACCACATTCGAAGAGCCTATATTAGTCTTTTCAGTTAAAGTATCCTGTGAACTATTATCAGTAAATGTTGATGTATATTGATAACTATATAAAACAGTAAAATCGTTCTGGCTATAGACAAGGTTGAGTCTAGTAAAACAAATAGCAAAACTTTATTAGAGCTCGGTTATGTGGATAATACGTTACTTTTTATGCACACAACATTAACTTTATTTATAACCATATAATAAATATTAACCAATTTCAAATATGTTTTTTTATCAAATTTTTAACTATAATGACAAAAAGTAGCTATTTTTCCGTAATATATATCGATATCAACATCCTAAAGATATATAGTACATGTACTTAGAAATCAATGTACACGAATCTCATCAAATGATATTTGCATAATCGACAATAACCAAATTTTTTACAGAAACAAAAATAACTAGTGTATTATTTTGTCATGTTCCAAGCTTTGCTTGTTTAACACTATATCAGCGCTCGATACGATGATAAGAAATACTTTATGAGAACTAACAAAAAACACATAAAAATCTGTGCGATGTAATCGATAGCTTAGAATCCACCTAAATGTGTAAAAAAGTAATTAGCATGAATTTATTTAATCTTAATGATACATGTGCTAATATTAACGGTAAAATTACAGCGGATGTTTATATACATTAAATCACAATAAAAGTTTATATCATTACACCGAAGTATTATTTTTTAGACAAAAAGTAAATTTTCATTTATCGCTTGAATATTTTTTAATAGAGTTTGTCATATATCCAGTTCCTATAGAAATTATTCTTATATAGAATACATATACAGTATACGTATTTTTATTAGGCGATCACATTAAATTCTTATCGTTATACTGTCACGCTTGTTACTACTCTTTATGAAAAAGGATGGCTTTCATACAAAATTAAGCAATCATAAAATTTGTGTGAGATTAGACTGAACTAAATAATTTATAAATAAAGGGTTTTTTGAAGTCCTGATGGTCTCCTGTGGTGATTTGTCACAAATCAATCTGCTAGCCAAAAACAAATAAAAATCAAATCAATCAGGATGTATTTCTTTGACCTGTAAAATAATAGTCAAGTGTTCAAACACACTTTTAACAATTTGTTAAATAAAGTTGGACTTAGTTTCTGTTAACACAAGTATAATCGAAGTATGGCTTATTTAAAGTGAAAATTGCCACTATATCAATCAAATGAATAATAATGATCAAGTAAAGGTTGTTAATTAGTTATTATTATTCTTCTAAGCATTGGGATGCTCTTTTATACATGTTAATTTTCTCATGTTCTTCTATAACTACTCCCTTTCATTTCATTTTATGAAATTTTGACATTATCAAATTTTGATAGTGACAAACATAAAAAGAATTAATTGTCTTCTAAATTCTTTTACATTATTAAAAATTACAAGAAAATTTGCAATGCCAAATAATAATAATAATAATAATAATAATTAAAATGCTACAATGACAAACCATTAATTATATAATTTGATACTAATGTTGAATCACAAAGAATTATGAAATTGAGGAATTTATTGTTTTGATATTACATTTACCTTTCTCATGATTCGAGAAAAAATGCTATCATTCGATTTGTCAAGTGAGATAAATCAAATCATAGTATTTTCGCTCGAATTGGATCATTGATTGTTAAGAAATTGTGAGCACCAGTGAAAATGATAAATTATTTCTAATTTATGCTTGAAAGTAGTAAAATGCCAGTGTCAAACTGATGATAGCAACTAGTTAAAGTAACAATATTTCAGCAACTGTATAGTGTTATGATCTCTTATTACATGATATCATTTAATACTCAAACTGCTTGGAGTTTTTCAACTTTGATTTTAAATACTTTAATATCTGATTTACTAGCAATACAAAAAATTTGTCTTTTCAAATTTTATATAAAACTTACACACTGTATCATTCATGGATCTACATGAAATCCATGGGAACTAACTGACTTTGCTAATATAATGAGAAGAGTTAAATTATAACATAACATATATATACAATAACGATAATTATATTGTAAATGAAAGAACATTAATAGTACATATACCAGTATTACGTGAATAAAAAGCAATCACATGTATATTAAACCACTTTCTAATATATAATAGTATAAAAACATAGACATAGGGGAGGAGAAAATGGAGAACATTACAAACAAGTAATATATGATCCTTTAAATGTTTATTAATATTATTGTTGTCGCAACCAAAAATCTCGTGATTATGGAGTATATGTATTATGGAGTAAATATACATATTACATGTAATAATATATAACAAAAACAATAGTATTTATATGTCTCGTATCTAAGTTTTCTAGAATAACTCATATTTACTATAGAAATATTTAACTTCACGTTATAAGAGCAAAATTAGTCTGCTATTGTTATTATTATAGAGAGATTGATTTGTATTAATATTAATGCTATAACACAAAAATTCTACAAATATACTTACCTTGTAGTATTAATATTAACCTGTCTTCTCTAATAATAAGTATCTCTTACCGAAAATTTTACTCATATTATATATTTTGATCCATAGAAATGATCAAATTTTTCTTACAAAATTTAATCATACATAATAATTTTCCTTCATTCCATTTTTAACTTTATACTAAATTTTATTATTATAATCTTTTATTTTCGAAGCATAACCGTACTTTTTATAAAATTCTCACAGAAATTCAAATTTTATGTTTTAGACCTGCGAAATCTGTACTAGATCATGATCTGTTATTTAGATTAATGATACTTGACGAATCTATACGAATAATGCGACGAAACCTGTGACTATTGTCTAAACTGAATTGCAGAATAGGCAATACCGCAAACTACAAAAATTTCAATAAAGAGCTGTTTATAGAGTTTTTATGTTATTCAAATCCTGATCGATCCGAGAAAAATTATATTTTTATTATGATAAGTTAAATGAAATTAGATTAAAGTAAAATATCAAATAATTATATAATATAAAAGAAATATACCAATAAATTAATATATTTACAAATTCATTACTATTTTAAAAAAATCACAGGTGTGTCAAATATAATATGTTGAGAGGTTTCAATTAATTTCAACTTTAATACCAAATCGATTTTTTAGCTCTAACACGATACAGTAGTTATAAGATTTATTAATCGTCAGAGGTTTCTTAAATCACCATAAGTTTCGTCAATTGTCAATTCGTCAAAACAAAATTACCTGACGAAATGTTTCATCATTCGTCAGGTATCATTAATTTAAATCATTTTTATCTGGTTATTGCATGCATCTCAGACCTTCAAGAGTTATCCTTTATTATCTAAATTAATGAAACTTATGACGTTTAATAAATTTTATGACTAATGTTTTAGAGAAAAAAAGAGATTCGATATTATGCTGAAACTATTTGATTATCTGATTCGTTTTTTTGTTGAAGCCTATATTATTGTTTTTGGAGTGAGCCTGTCTTTATATATTGTTTAAATTGGGTCGGTAAACCATTTGCAATCATTTTGCTATTTGAATTGAAATTATATTTTGTTACTAATTTTTGTTAATTGGAATTAAATATTTTACTTGTATCCTTGATTGTCTTTACTTTTTTATTTCACAATCGCCGTAAAAGATTGGCACAGGTGACCTTTAGAACCTTAGTGTAACCACTTTGCGTAAATCTTTCAATTTAGCCCCGTCCTCTGTTGCATTCTCAATACTTTAGTCAACCTAACTTTTGAGTATAATGTAACGATACAATTAAACCTATCAAAAGTTATTTAATGCAGGAGAAAGGGGAAAATACATCTACATGTAATCAACAAGATAATTAGATGAGAATTGTTAAGTTTCATAACGATAACGATGATGTAGGCCATTTCCTAAACGAATTGCTAAAAGAAATTACGAGAATTATTATAAATATACATGTACATGCATATGTGCATCAAAAAGACCATGTACAATAAGTACATGTACATGTATAATACTTTTGAGAATACATGCACTGTACATGTAATTTTGTAACATTTGTTTGAATTAAAATTACTAGTACATTAATCAATCACAAAATTAAGAGAGAGAAACTCGACTAGTTAATTCTAATATAAAAGGAGACCCTCACCCCATCGCATTCAATATTATTGAAAGCTAATTGCGAAGCAAAATGAAGCTCCAGTCCATTATTCTATTTCTGTTCGGTTTGGCTTTTGTTAAAGCATGCGGGAATCTCAGTAAGAGCATGTGCATTTGATTAATTTGTTAATATATAAAGTAACTTCATATTAATGTATTAATGTATTTTTTCGTTTTTTAGCTTTAATTTTCCAAGATGATAACGAACACATATATTTCGAAGGATGTTCTAACGTTGATAACAGTGTAACTAAAGCTATAGTCGATTATGGTACTTGCTACTATTTTTATAATTCGTTCAACTGCACAGAAAATGCCTTTTTTAAAGCCTGTAATACCACCGAATTCATAACACCTATAAACGTCACTTCAGTTCAAATACCCTGCGACCTATTATCAACAGATTTAAATATAAATCTATAACTATATAACATAATAAAATCGTTCTGGCTATAGATAAGGTTGAGTCTTGTAAACCAAATAGCAAAACTTTATTAGATCTCGGTGGATAATACGTTACTTTTATGCACACAATATTAACTTTATTTATAACCATATAATAAATATTAACCAATTTCAAATATGACAAAAAGTAGCTATTTTTATATAATATATGTCGATATCAACATCCTAGAACATGTACTTAGAAATCGATGTGTGTTAACTAACACAAATCTCATCAAATGATATTTGCATAATCGACAATAACTAAATTTTTCACAGAACAAAAATAACTAGTGTATTATTTTGTCATGTTACAAGCTTTACTTGTTTAACACTATACCAGCGCGCGATACGATGATAAGAAATACATAGAAATCTGTGCTATGTAATCGATAGCTTAGAATCTACCTAAATGTGCAAAAAGAATAATTAACATGAATTTTGAGGAGTTTATTTAATCTTGTTTTATGAGTGATGATACATCAATATGCTAATATTAATGGTAAAATTACAGCAGATGTTGTTATACATTAAATTACACTAAAAGTTTATTTATATCATTACACCGAAGTATTATTTTTTTAGACAAAAAGTAAATTTTCATTTATCGCTTGAATATTTTTTAATAGAGTTTGTCATATATCCAGTTCCTATAGAAATTATTCTTATATAGAATACATATACAGTATACGTATTTTTATTAGGCGATCACATTAAATTCTTATCGTTATACTGTCACGCTTGTTACTACTCTTTATGAAAAAGGATGGCTTTCATACAAAATTAAGCAATCATAAAATTTGTGTGAGATTAGACTGAACTAAATAATTTATAAATAAAGGGTTTTTTGAAGTCCTGATGGTCTCCTGTGGTGATTTGTCACAAATCAATCTGCTAGCCAAAAACAAATAAAAATCAAATCAATCAGGATGTATTTCTTTGACCTGTAAAATAATAGTCAAGTGTCCAAACTCACTTTTAACAATTTGTTAAATAAAGTTGGACTTAGTTTCTGTCAACACAAGTATAATCGAAGTATAGCTTATTTAAAGTGAAAGTTGCCACTATATCAATCAAATGAATAATAACGAACAAGTAAAGGTTGTTTAATTAGTTATTATTATTCTTCTCAGCATTGGGATGCTCTTTTATATATGTTAATTTTCTCATATTCTTCTACAACTACTCCCTTTTATTTCATTTTATGAAATTTTGACATTATCAAATTTGATAGTGACAAACATAAAAAGAATTATTGTCTTCTAAATTCTTTTACACTATCAAAAATCACAAAAAAATTTGCAATGCTAAATAATAATAATAATAATTAAAATGTTACAATGTCAAACCATTAATTACATAATTGGATACTAATATTAAATCATAAAGAATTATGAAATTGAGGAATTTATTGTTATGATATTAACATTTATCTTTCTATAATTCGAGCAAAAATGCTACCATTCGATTTGTCCAGTGAGATAAATAAAATCGTAGTATTTTCGCTCGAATTGGGCCACTGATTATCAAGAAATTGTGAGCACCAGTGAAAATGACAAATTATTTCTAATTTATGCTTGAAAGCAGTAAAATGCCAGTGTTAAACTGTTGATAGCAGCTGGCTAAAGTGACAATATTTCAGCAATTTTATTGTGCTATGATCTCTTATTATATGATATCTCAAACTGCTTGGAGTTTTTCAACTTTGATTTTAAATACTTTAATATCTGATTTACTAGCAATACAAAAAATCTGTCTTTTTAAATTCTATATAAAACTTACACACTGTATCGTCCATGGATCTACTTGAAATCCATGGGAACTAACTGACTTTGCTAATATTATGAGAAGAGTTAAATTATAACATAACATATGTATACAATAACGATAATTATATTGAACATTAATAGTAAATATACTAGTATTACGTGAATAAAAAGCAATCACATATTTATTAAACCACTTTCTAATATATAATATTATAAAACATAGACATAGGGGAGGAGAAAATGGAGAACATTACAAACAAGTAATATATGATCCTTTAAATGTTTATTAAT
>CAJVPS010001733.1:0-14301 GCA_910591765.1 Ambispora leptoticha | reverse complement strand
TTTTAATAAGATATTATACCAATATGTCTTAAGTAACTTTATTCTTCATATCAAAAAACATATATTTGAAAAATTTCATGAAATTCTATTCATTATTTATCATATAATTGATATACAAATTTAAAAATTCTGAATATTTATGATGACCACTATAAGTGAATTTCTTTCAGAGATATGTGATCATTTAAAATTAAGTGAAGAAGAATTAATCAAATATCCAAATATTTCTATCAAAATATATTATTATCATATATCTGATAAAAACCAGGAAGGTTATTGGACTGTTAAGCATCTACTAGAATAAATCAAACATAAAGTAATTTCTATTTTTGAGATGAAGTTCCCTGATACAATAGCTATCTTTGCCTTTGACAATAGTACTAATCACGTAATATATACAAAGAATACTCTTGTCATAAGAAGAATAAATCTGAATTCTAGAGGAAAGTAACTAATTATGCAATTAATAACTTTTATTAGTATTGATGGATAATTAACAACCTAATAAATGATATTTACTGAAGATTACTTCAATTCTGCTTTATGAAGAAAATCAAAAGGAATAAAAAAAATATTGCAGAAAAGAGATCTTTGGAAAAAAGAGTTGGTTTTAGATTATTAGATATGTAAGAACAAGAAGTTAGCAGAGGGATCTTTATGGGTAAACTATTGTACAAGAAGGATTATGATCTCTTAATCCAATTTTATAGTGCAAAATAGTGATGGAAGCCGCAACTAGCCATAACTCTATCATAATTCTCTGATTAGCTGCTACAACTCTGTCACAACTCTCTGATTAGCTGCCGCAAGCTGCAACTAGTTGAGGAGCTATCTTTAGTGCAAAAGTTAGCTATTATAGAGTTAATCGAAGATGCTAGCCATTTATATATTTTTTATTTAAAATTCCATTATGAACTTAATTTTATTGAGATGTATTGGGATATAGCTAAGTACTATATAAGAAACTACTGTGATTATATGTGGACTGGCTTGTAAGAAACTATTCTATAAGCACTTGATTTTATGAATATTATTATAATTAGAAAGTTTGCTTGAAAATTGTGAAGATACATGCAATTATATCATGAAGGGTTAATAGGAAAATTAGTGAAGTATATATATAAGAAATTTAGATTACATAGATAGATTCTACAGAAGGAATTAGATAAGTTTATGATTAGTAAGAAATAAGTTTTAAATAACAAATATATATATTTGAATGATAGAAAATGAATATATGTATTTGTGTAGATGATAATAAATATGTATTGGGTAAGATATAAGACAAGAAAGGTGAAAGTAAGATATTTTTATTATAATAAAGACTTTTTTAATCAGGATAATATTAAAGAAAAATAAAATGCTTATTATAATCATAATCATAATATTGTAATATATATTATAATAATTGTATATTACATGTGTAATACATATGATATTGTAAAAATCATATATATTCAAAAAAATATCATAAATTAACTTTTTAACCAAATATAAATTTTGGATTTTGAAAATGGGACAAATCACGTGATTTATATTTTTAAGTGTCATTCACTGTATTAGTCAGAATTAATTATATTAATTATAATTTAGACTGATATTATTATAATATCAATTTAGATTATATGTGATAATAATGCATACTTTTCAAAGTATTTGATAATACTACATATTTTGAAAAGCATATATTTTAAAGAGATTATTTTATTATGCTAAGAGAGATTATTTTATTAGATTAAGACAATTATTTTATTATTAAGAGATTTATTTTATTATTTTAAGAGCATCATTCTCTTATTATATCAAGACTTTTAAAACTTAAAAGATATCAATAGGAAAGAGCATTTATAGCTTGCTCAGTCTGGCTAGCATATATAAAATTCTCTCTTGTTCTTGATTCTCTCTATAATTCTTTTTCTTTTATTGATTTGTCTATAGCTTATTCTTATATTATCACTTCTCTAGATATTTTCTCTTTCAAGAATCTCATTGATCTTGATTTAAGTGAAGAATACTTGCATATTATCACTTCTTCAGATATTTTTTCTCCTAAGAATCTTGTTGATCTTGACTTAAGTGAAGAATATGAAAATATTAGTTCTGAAAATAATGATCTTGAAGATGATCTTCAAGAGGATAATAACAAATTAGATAATATTAAGGCAAATGAAAATTCTATAATTAATTAGCTTTTTGTAGCAGTAGCAGTAAGCTTTAAGAAAAAAGAGTATCTAGCTATTTATATTGACAATTCAAAACAGAAATAGCAAAGAAAAAATAAAAAATTAAGAAAAATAGTAGTAGAAAGTTCAAAAATTTCACAATTCTTTTATACTACTAGCAAAGATGTCAGAAATGATAATAATACTAAATTAGAGTTGATCAAAGATAAAAATATATGCAAGATAATTAAATTCATGAACAGAGTAATACTTGATAAAATACTTTCTAAAACTCAAATTACTTATTATATAATAGTTTTTTATTTTTTCTAATTATGACTTAACAATAAAAAGAAAATTAAGATAGTGAAAATGATTTCAAAAGTAGTTAATAATGGGCTATGACTTGCAAAATATGTAAAAAAAATAGGCAAATATCTGCATAAAAAAGAAATTAATCTAGCCAATCACTCAAGAGAGATTTTTCTCCAAAAGTCTACTTTATGATAAGCTGATTTCTCTTTAATTAGCTACTTATTTACATATTCAGAAGTTCAAGATAGATCTAATAATAATCAAGAAATATTTTAAGTAGTATATTCTTTCTCAGTTGAATATTAAATCTGTCTAACATATCTCAATTTGAACTGCTTATTGATGAATATATAAACTTGATTTTTAGTATAAAGATCTTTAAAAAGATGTTTACGTAGATAAATATAAATAGTCTAATATCATTACCTATCATCAAATTTTTCTTCAAGAGATTATTAAACTCAATTGACTTATATTTAAGTAGCTTAACAAAAATTATAAGATAAGAACTTTCTCATATTTGAATAATAATGAGAAAAAGTATATATAGATAACTCATAATGAATCAATCTTCTATACTTATGATGGATTACATATTATATGAAATTCTAAAGGAGAATAGTTATTGCAAAAAAAAGAATTAGATCTTGATATGCATGTAAGTGATTTTTTAACAGAGATAATAGAACTACTTAAAAATAAATAGGAAGAGATACGTATAATGATAATACTTAGTACTAACTGAGATGGATTTTGAGATTTCAGAAAACTACTTAAACAAGTCATATAGATGATAAATATCTTTAAATATATACATTTGGAGAATGTGAGTATATTTATCTTTGATAATACTATTTCTCATATAGCTTTTGCTAAAGATACTCTTATAGCTTCAAAAATAAATCTTAATTCAGGAGAATCAGTTCTAAAAATGTAAGATATAATATGAAGTGATAGTTATTAATTAATGATTATTGAAAAAGATTACTTTATTTATAATAAGAAAACAAAATCTAATATCAACTTGTGTGGTTAATCTAAAGGAATCCAGTAGGTTCTTAGTGAAAAGAGATTGTGACAAGAGAGAATAGTACTAGAGTGCACTTTGTGCAAGAAAAAAGAGATAGATTTTAATATTATTGATTATTATGCATATCATTTAATGGTCAATCAGCCAGATTTTCTTGTATAGTATAATCAGATTCAACAAGAAATTGAATCTCATGAATATAAGATAATTTTGTTATCTTTAGTTATTCTTTTCTAACTAATTCAATCTTAATAACATTATCCATTTTTAGATTATATTCTATCTCAAGTTTCACTCTGAATTTAACTATATTGAAATATACTGAAAGATGATCAAGAAGTATACTCAATCTTATTGCAAGTATTTGTTATCAAAAATCAGAGAAATGGTCTCTCAAGCATTTGATTCTATTCTCATGAAGAGAATTTATTCTTTTACTAGGCTATCATTTAGGTGGATAGATGCTTATCATCACAGTTTGACTGAAAAATCAATAGAATATATGATCAGAAAGCATAAGAAATATAGATTAATCAACAAAGAGATTATGAATTAGGTTAATGAATTATTAAATTGATAAAAAGAAGCAGGTATAATGAAAAGTGAAGAGTATATTTTGCTATATCTGATCAATAAATATTAAAAATATGTATTATGATGATGAATATTTTATTTTTTGGTGTAATTATTCTTATTTTATTATGAGAAGTATTCTTTACTTGCTTTGTCTATATATAGACTAGTAGATATTAATTAAATAGTGTGATAATTTAACTTCTACTAGTCTTATTATAGAGATTAGTATTAATTTATCATTAGTTATATGATTAATTATATTACTATATAATGCTAGGATTAGAGTTAAAATTTGATATTTTATATAATAAATTAAATATTATATGCTATCCTATATCATATAAATAATTTTAAAATTACTATATATATTTTATCAGATCAAGAAATATATATATATAAATAATATATATATATAAATCAATAAAATGAGTTTATCTAGTAAAGCAAAAAAGTATTTTTATGAATTATTATAATAATAGTATTTAAATCAAAAGTTAGCTAGATATAATAAAGTAAAATAGTTTTTTATAGATTTAACAGACCTTGATTATAAACCTAATCATAAAAAATATATATTTTATAAATATTAGCTTATATCTAATAGTTATACTAATTAAAATAATACTGTACTTTTAGATACATATTAATCTGAAGAGATTTATTCTTAATATATAATTTGAATAGTAGAAAAAGATTATATAATAATTGATTATTCTAACAAAATTTATAGAATATCTAATACTTGTAAATATATTAATAGTAATCAATCTCTTTATTTGATTATTGATATTAATATAAGATAAAAGTCTAATTTTACAAATCCTAAAGTATCTTTCTTAGATAATAAAAAATTATATAAAAAGATTTATTATCTTAAATTTTAGTCACTTGCCTAAATATATTATATTTTATATTGAATTATATAATATAATTAAATAATTTTATTTTAACAAGTTTATCAAATATAAATAAATATAGTTGATATATTATTTATCCTTATATATGATTTATTAATTATCAAGATCTTAAAGATTTTGTGAAAAAAATTATTAAATCAGTTAGAGAATTCTATTTTAAATTTATTGATATTAGATTTTATAAATTTTATTTTAATTTCTAGCTTTTTGAATTGGCAAAAAAAGAATATGTCAAAAGATTAGCTATTTTTTCCATTAAAAATAGATTTCAAAAATTAAAAGATTATTTAATTTAATCAAAATTGAATTATTTCATGATCTGATTACAAATCTTTTTTTTTGAGAAGTTAGTAAAAGAAAAATTCCAATCTATTGATAATGAAAATACTTTGAATAAAGATACTAATTTAGTTATTGAAAAATATGGATGGCTTTAAATTAGAAGAATCAAAAAAAAATTCATCTACTTTCAAATATGATCTATTAAAGAATATTCTATATATGATATTAAATATGAAAAAGATTAACTTTATGAATTTATTTGAAAAAATAAATATTATCAATAAAAATAATATAAGTCAGATTACAAGAACCTTAGCTTTAATAAAATATCAGATAAAGTAAAATTGAAAGAAAAGTTTAAAAAGTAGAAATTATGTGAAAGATTATTTAAGATTTTATCAACTCCATATTAGTTTTCTAAATTATCTGAAGAAAGTATTAATATAAAAGAAATGAAGGATGCTCTAGATGTTTTTCCAGATTTTTTAAGTGAAAAATCTAGTATTACTCTTATTTATTCTACTATAGGTACTGGTAAAACTAAAATATTAAGAAAAATTTTGACATCTTTAACTTAAAGTGGTATTAATTTATCTTATACTATCTGAATTTCATATTGTAAAACTCTTAGTAATAAATCTAAAGCTAAATTTAAAGAATTAGAAAAATTTAATTTTAAAGTAGAGTAATATTAGAATATTGTGATTAAAAATAATATAGCAAGTATGTGATGCTTATTTATCACCTGTTATAATATGTTATAACTTCAAAATTTTATAAGTCATAACTAGTTGCAACTAGGTGATGTTTTATTTATCATCACGTTGTAATAGTTGAGAAGCCATCTTTAATTATAATCAATCTAAAGATATATGAGTAAGATCTTATTATTATATAAGTTAAAAGTATTTTTTATTTTGATTTTCAAAAAGATTATTCTTGTATAATAATTTTAGATGAAGTGAATATTATTATATATCAAATAGCTAGTGAAGTTTATACTTGAGAATTTTTCAATATTATATATAATTTATTAAATATAGCTATTTATGTTATTGCTATAAATACTTTTGCAAATAATTTAACTTTAACTTCTTAAAATCCTATTAAGATAAGAATGTTTGAGTTATTAATAATAAATATTAATCATATAAAGAGAAGATTATTAAATTTCTTTATAATCTAGATAAAGATTTAGAAGCTATATATAGAGGTCTTAGGATACTTCAAGAAGATAAATATATTATATTTATTATAATATTTTGTAAAAAAGCTTGAGTCTTAGCTAATTAAGTATCTAAGTTACAAAAATCTGATAATTTATTTATTTTATCATGAGTTTATTTTGATCAAATAGATGAGAAATAATATCAAGATGATTTTGCTAATATTAATATTATCTGAAATATATTTGACTATATAATTTATACAAGTACTATAGAAGCTAATATCTCCTTTGAAATATCTGATTATTTTGATATAGTTATAGAAATTATAAATATTACTATTCTGATTTATATTGAAGTATTTGCTCAAATATTATTTAGAATCTGTAATTATCTATTATATATGATTTTCCTTTATCATAGCAAAAAATTTGATATTTTCAAAGAATCATATTGAAAATTCATTTAGACTAAACTTTCAATATTAAGATCTAAAAACTTACTAATAATAATAAAAGACCAATATGTATGGGATAAAATTGCTAATTATTATATACTTAATTTATCTCTAATAGTAGAAATCTATATTGAAGTTAAATATCAGAAATGCTTATTGACTAAATACTTTTCTAAAATTCTTTATAGTTTTATTACTAATACTAGAGTAACTCTTGAATTAATTTTGATAAAAAATACTGAAAAAGTTAACAGAAATGAAAATTTTCATATTATTAAGAAGATTAAGAAAGTGATTAAAGTTTCTGATGCAGAATCAATAGTCAATACACCTGATATTATTTTTGATAAAGCTAAAATTCTTAAGTAAAATCCTATATATTCTTTTACTAATAACATGACTTTGTAATGATATTATTTATAAAAAATATATGCTTCAGATGATATTAGAGGTAAAAATAATATTTGAAACTAAAGTATGAATAATGATAATTGAATTAAGCTTTGTAATATAGATTTTATTAAAAGATATAATAATTCTGAATCTTTATAATATTTTAGGAGGCTAACATATTTCAGAAGACAAGATTCTAATACAATAAAAGCTATAAAAAATCTGAAAATCAAAGAAAAAATATAATAGAAAGATTCATATAAATCTATAGATTCATCTTCAATTAATTTGCATAAATTTTATTTAGCAAAATAATAGAAAGTAATATATAATCTTGTCTAATTAATAGGTTTTAGAGATATAAATAATATAAATATTCTTTTTAATGATAATATGACTAAGATTTTTAAGCAATCACAAGAAAAAATTATTAAAATTTAGAAAAATGTATTATTATTTTTTGATTTTAAGATCAGGACTAAAGAAATGTCAGATCTTAATACTATAATAAAATTTATTAATATAATATTAAATAATTAATATAATTATACTATCAAAAATAGGTAAAAGCTTTCAGGATTAAAAGATTAATAAGTATGAAAGTATACTTATTGAATTCATCATATTCTACCTAATAGTAATGAATTTAAAACTATAGAAAGAATAATAATTATAAAATTGAATGATTCTAATTATTATTCTACAATTCTAATTCTTTTATAATATAAATCTGAATCAGTTAATAAAACTCAAGAACTTTTTGATTCTATATCTATTACTAATAATATTATCATTTCAAAATCCAGTAATAAGATTTGTAAAAAGAGTTCTTGTAATAATATAGTCAAAAAATTTGTGATAAATTTATCATAATTATTCTCTATAATATTAACTTAAAATTAATCAAATAATTTTGAGCAATTTTTAAATATTATCAAAACTAGGATTGAAATACCTGAATTCTTAATTTCTTTATCTTTAGAATATCTTATCAAAAATAAATTTAATATTAATACTTTTATTTTTTATTTACAAGAAAAATTCCAAATATTAAAGAAAAATTAGAATAATAATAAGTCAGGATTACTTTTAAATTATAGAATAATTAAAATTATTAGAAAAAAGAGCATGAAAGTATGAGTGAGACAGATTTCTTGAATTATAAGTAAAAATTTGAGGCTAAAATGAAGATTCCTATTATTTTATACAAGAAAAAATTAAAAATATACTTATTAGCTCTCATTGAATATACGTAACTATTATTTAAGACAATATCATCTAGTTTTAATAGTAATTTCTAAAGCAGAAAGTTAACTAATTATTTATCTTAGATAAGAGGATTTTTGTTATCTCTTACAAATAAATATAGAAAAAAATTCAAATAAAAAATTAATACTTCAATATCTAAATTATATAAAAAGAATTTTTATATTATATAATTTTGATTAAAATAAATTTCAGATAAGTATTTCTGATATATAAGATACATATTTGATAATTATTTTTGTATTACCTAATTTAGGTATTAATAAAAATAATACTTCAAGATATTGAAAAAAATAATACTTCAAAGTTTTAAATTAATAATATCTAAAGTTTCATTCTTTAATTATAAATAGTATTCATATTTTTTAATATATATTTAATAATAATATTTCAAAGTTTTTGATATAATATTATTTCAAAATTTTTTATAGTAATAACTCAAAGTTTTCAATATAATGATATTCTGAAATATATAAAAAGTATGATTTAGATATTAATATAGATCAGCTAAAACTGAAAAAAGTTGATACTCCAAGATACAATTATTATAAAAAGATATATAATATATAAAATTATACTTTGAGATATTATATAAGTAAGTATTAAAAAAAGATGATATCTCAAAATATAATTATTACAAAAAAATATATAATATATAAAATTATGCTTTGAAATATTAGCTGATATAATAATAATTTAGTATTATATATCTTATTCTCAAGTGATATTCAAATAAATTATATAAAGCTAATAATTATTAATAATTCAGTATTATGTATCTTATTCTTGATTAATACTTAAGTATATTATAATAGTTAGTAATTTAATACTATGTATCTTATTCTCAGATGATATTTAAATGAATTATATAAAGCTAATAATTATTAATAATTTGATACTACATATCTTATCATTAGATATTTTAATAATTATCAAATAAGAATAATAATTTAGCAATTAAAATTAGTATACTTTAATATAATATATTTGATAATATAGCCTGATAATATAATCAGATATTATATATATAGCATGTTCTGATTATATTAATTTTTTTATTAAAAATTTTATGTGATATAAAAAATAATAATAATATAAGATTACAAAAGTAAGCTAACTCAAGCTATTAATAAAATTTTAATATAAAAGATTAAGAAAGCAGACTATAATATTCATATTACTTATATTACTCAAGCTATTAATAAACTCTTAATATAGAAGATTAATAAGAATTTCAAAACTTATATAGAAAAACTAGAGCAAGATTATAATTCTGAGTTTAAAAACAAATTAAAAGATATTATATCTATTCATAAACCTGCAATTAAGAATCTTATTATTACTAATAATATGTAAATCACAAGATATAATCTTATTTTTTTTTTATTTGAGTTTTACAATTAATATATCACATTTAGAGATATATTATTAATCAAGTGACTTGAATTTTATAATCTACCCATCACTTAAATAACTTGAGTTTTGTGATATCACTTGAATAATTTGAGTTTTATGATATATCTATTAATTAAATAACTTGAGTTTTATAATATGTCTATCAATTAAATGATTTGAGTTTTTTAAATCATCCATTACTTAAATGACTTGAGTTTTATAATTCATATATTATTCTCAGATAATTTATAATCTATACTGAGCAATATTATGATATAATTAGAATCTGTACAAATTTTAATTATATCATAATACTACTCATGTTATTTATATTACAAAATCTTGATATTTTATTCAATATTTTAAATTTAATAATAGATATAAGCAAAATTATAGCTAATTTAACTAAGTAAGTAAAGAAATTATTCATTTAGAATAATTGAAACTCTAGTAACTATTCTAATAATAATAAAACTTATTATAATTATGAAAAGAATGGATATATAGCTTGTAATTACAAAAGAATACTAATAATAGTATATCAAATATAAAATATTTTAAATATAATAAAATAAAATATTATATTAATAGTTATATTGAAAGAAATACAAATAATAGATAATTAGCTAATCTTAAAATTCATATTACTATTATTAGTCCAGATAATACTCTTTCTATAATAATTATAACTATTACTTGATAAATAAATTATTAATTCTCTATTTACTATTACTACTACTACTAATAATAATAATATCATATTTTTATAATAATTATTAAATAAGATTGTAGAAAAAAATAAAAATCTAGAAAAAAGAATAAAAAAGTAATAGATGTAATCTATTATAAAAAAATAATAGATTATTCTACATGAATTATAATTGATAATAGATTAATTAGTAATATTATATTAATAAGATTCTTGAAGTAAATAAATAAAAAGATTAATAAATTATTAAATATTAATCTTATAAATATAAATAGAAAATCAGAATAATTATTAGAAGAAATAGAAAAATTAAAAATAAAAATTGAGAATTTATATTAACAAATAAATGCTTTAGTAATAAAAAAAACTAAATATAATCTGCTACTTGAAAATTAATAGGCAAAATAATTTAAAGCTATCTTGAATTAGAATAATAAATTTCTTAGCTTTAAAATAAAAGAAAAATAAACTATTATTTCAGTTATCTATATATAACAGAAATTAATAATAAAATTAATTAGTCTTGAAAGAGAACTAAAAATATCTGTTTCTGATAATAATAATAAATTTGAATATAAAAAAGAAGAGTTAATTGATCAATTATTATACATAATTTATAAAGAATAAAATAAATAACTAATAATAAAAATAGAAGTTCAAGATAATTTTATAAAAATCTATAATAAAGTTATTGAACAAGAAGAAAAAAAAAGAATTTAATAAGAAAGATTAGAAAATTATAATACTTGTATTTATAGTAGAAAAGCATATAAATATTTTTAATATAAAATTAAATAAGATATATAACAGTTAGAAAATATTATTATAATTATCACTTAATATTACTCTAACTATAATAGAATCAAATTTAAATTTAAAATAATAATAATAGCTCTATCAAGTTCTAAATACTTTTAAAAATTTCTTTAATATAACTTAATCAGATTAAACTAATATATTTTAATATGAGATATATCTGAAAGAAGAAAAATTAATTACTTTTCAATCTTATTATTACAAATTATTTATAAAAAATATCTTTTTAAAAGAAGAAATTTAGAAGATATTAGATAATAATATAATATCTTTCTCTGAAAGTTCATAATCTATTCTTATTATAATTATAAAAAAGAAAAATGGAAAATTCTAGTTATATGTAAACTATAGAAAATTAAATAAAGTTATTAAGAAAGATTAATATTTATATTACAAATTGATAAACTTCTAAATTCATTTAAAAATACCAAATACTTTACTATTATAAATCTTACAAGTAGATTTTAACAGATAAAAATATATTCTAGAAATAGAAAAAAGATAACATTCATTATTAATAAAGATCTATTTTATTTTAATATAATACTATTTAAATTTATCAATATTCTAGCTATATTTTAAAAATTAATAAATAAATATTTAAAAAATATATTGACAAATTTATAGTTATATATTTAGATAATATCATCATATATTTAGAAATCTGAAAAGAATATTTAATTTATTTACAAAAAATATTAGAGAAACTTCATCAAGTAAACCTAAAGCTTTAATCTAATAAATATATTTTTGGTAAAAATCAGTTATCTTTTTTAGAATATATTATTAAAAAAGATAATATTTATTCAGATTTAATAAAAATAAAGAAAGTACAAGAATTTTTAATTCTAACTAATATTATTTTATTAAAAGAATTTATAAAACTTATTTTCTATTACAGAAAATTCATAAAAGACTTCATCAAGATAGCAATCTCATTATATAAGTTATTTAAGAAAAATAAAAAATTCAAATAGATAAAGAAATAATAAAAAGCTTTTGAATAACTTAAAAAGTATCTAATATTATTATTAATTATTACTTATTCAGATTTTATAAAGTTATTCATTCTTTTTACAAATACTTTTAAATTAGAATTAGAAGTTATATTAATATAATATAATAATAAAAAAAAATATATTATTATATATGTTAGTAAATGAGTTAGTAAAGAAAAAAATAAATATAGTATAACAGAATTAAAGTATCTAGAAGTAATTTAGATAGTTAAACTATTCAAATTATACTTATTATTTGATATTCTATTTACTAAAATGATTAATAAATAAGTCAAATTCTTCTGAAAAACTAATATACTGAATAATAACTTTATATAAATATAATTTTGTAATAAAACATAAATTTAAAAAAATTTATTTTAATATTAATTCACTTTTTCAAATATCATTCATATCTAAAAAAGAAAATAACAAAATATAAACTTGGATAACTATATAAAATTATATAATTATCTAAATATATTAATAATATCTAATAAATTTTTAAAGAAAAAATAGAAATAACTACTGATAGAATTAAAGAAATATTTTATATAAAATTAAAAATTATATAAAAGAAATATATTAAATATTAATCATTTATTTTTAGTTATTAAATTAACAGAAGTTGAGTTAGTTCTTTATAATAATTACTCTAATATTATATTTAATTATTTTAAAATTAAATCTATTTATAATTAAATATAAGAAACTATTATTAGCTTTAAATATATAAAAATATAAATATATATATTAAAACTTGTGATATATATTAATGAAAAAGATAATTATACAAGAATAATAAAATGATATCAGTTTAAGTAAATACATCTTTTGAAAAGATTAGAATTAATTTAGTAGAATCTTTTTTAGTAACTAGTAATAGAAATTATTATATTATAATTATTATTAATTATCTAATTAAATAGACTGAAGCAAGATCTATTATAAATATTTCTGCAACTTCAATTATTCTATTTTTCTATGAAAATATAGATGAGACATGAATTTTTAAAAGAAATATTAAGTGATAGAGAAACTATATTCATTAATAAAATAATCAAAAAATTACTAGAAAAATATTAAATTAAGTATAAATTATCTACTTTTTATTATTCTTAGACAAATAGATTAATAAAAAAAAACTAAATTAAATTTTATATATTTTATTATTAAAGTATATTTAACTTTACAAGAAAGATTAAGATTATTATTTACTCTTAGTATTATTTATTTACAAAATAATAAAATAAAATACAATTCTATTTGAATTCTTTTAATTAATATATAATTAATAAGTAATTATATTATTAAATATTGAATTAAAAAACTTTAATAATCTTACTTTTAAAAAAATTCTTATCAAAAGAATATATAAACTAATTAATAAACTTGAAATTATATAAAAATTAACTCTTAGCAATATTCAAGAGAAATAACCTAGATAAAAAGAATAATATAATAAGAAATAAAAGTTAATAATAAAATAGAAAGTATTAATAAAACAAATAAAAGCTTAATACTTATAAGATTATTTTGTTAATGGTTGTAAACAAGATAAAATATAATATAAATAAGTTTTAATTTTATAACTTATAATTATTTTTATTATTTAAAAATATTCAGATCTGAGATTAAAAGTATAGAACAGAGAGATTATATTTATAAGAAAGAAATAAATATAAAATATAAATAAATTAATAACAAATTTCTAATTTAAATTATATATGGTTGAATAGAATTAATTAACTTAATTCAATTAAATATAAATAATAATAAAGGAAGAATAAATAAAATTATAAAGAAAATAATTAATTAA
>CAJVPS010001732.1:0-14309 GCA_910591765.1 Ambispora leptoticha | reverse complement strand
ATAATAGAATAGTTAAAATAGTATAAAAAGTTAATTTAGATTATTTTTTATTTAATATAAAAAAATTATAAAGATTAATTAAAATTTGAATGATTTTTATTAGAAATAATTATTAATTTTTATATTGAGGTACAAATCTTTTTGCACTGATCTATATTAATTAATAAAAATTCATTTAATATCAAAATAATTATTTTTTAAGTTTTTTAATTATTAATTAATTATAATTAAATCTTTTTATTTTTTAAAATTTAAAAAATTTAATTATATTATTAAATTTTATTAAATAAGAGCTTTTTTATTATATAATATTTCAAAATTAATAAAATTATAACTAAAAATACTTATTATAATTATTTTAAAAAAAATTAAAATACTAAAATTCAGAAATAATATTATAAAGAAATATAACTTGTAAAATTAAAAAAATAATTAATTATAATTAGATTTTTCTATAATTATTATTAATAATAAATATCATAATTTATGATTAGCTATTATAATTATGTGATACTTATTTATTAATAGTCTTTTACTAAGTCACAATTAGCTATAATTTAAAATTTACTAATTACAAGTATGTAATACTTATTTATCATCTCATTGAGAATATCATTATTAGTTATTATATTTAAAAAAGTAAAACTAAAATAATTATAAAGAGATATAACTATATTTAAATTATAATTTATTTTTTATATTTATAATTAAGTTATAATAAATATTTCTAAAATAAAATAAAATAAAGTTTTTAAATTTATAATTTTTTAAAATTTTGTTAAAAATACTTTATGTTTATAAATAATAGGTTTTATTATAAAAATATTTTATCATAAATTTAATAATGAAAATTATTAACTTCATTATAATATCATATTTATCTTTCAGTTGTTACATGCTTTTTTTTACTAAACAAATTAATTCTTATGCATCAAGTAACATTAAATTTTATTACAGTGAAAATTTTTATAAGATTAGTTAAATTTTAATATAGGTTCACTATTTAAACAATAATAAAAAATCGATATCTTAACTTTTAAATTAAATTTATTATTAATATTTAATAGTAATATAATTAACAAAAATTTATTTAATTTTGTGAACAAATTTACTTAGTGCAATCCATGTTTGATATGTAGTGAATTTTGAATTTGAAATTTTATTTTTTTTAAATATTACTGTCCATAATCATACTAGGCCACTATAAAAATTAGAAAGATACTAATTAATTTAATAACGATAATTTATTATCGTTATACACATTTAATACTACTATTTAAACATTCAATTCTTAATGGCGATTTCACCGGTATTAATTGCAATTTTCTACTTTGTTATTGCTTAGGCTTTCATCAGCCTCGATCATAGCAACATCGTTGGTTGTTTTAAGGAAATACTAAAGGCTTGAAATTTTGAAGGAAGGCATGCGATTGAATCGTTATTGCAATTGTAACCATAAATTTGCTTGTAGTCGAAACTGTCAATGCAACTCAAACCGTAGCCATATTCGGGAAGGAGAATTCAACAACAATTCTAATCAGCAAAGCGTAATCTCTTTCAAACCTTCAAAACCAGTGATTACTTCCAAAATATAGTTACGTCTGACGCCGCAACCACGGGTTTTGCTAACTTATTCGACTCAACCGCAGTCACGAGAATGCTGTCACGACTTTTCTCAATTGACTACATGTAAATGAATTTGTCGCTTTTTGCCTATTCTAAACATGAATTAATAATGCTCAAAACACATTTTCTTCTATAATTTTCAAGATTAATAGAATTTCTCATTAAATGTGATTCTCTAAATTTTTGGTTTCTTCGGATTTCTGGATGAAACAGCATGCGATCTTTGTAAATGATACTATCCAAATATATCTCTAAAGAGAGAAAATTCTTTTTACGTGGAGAAATGGGATTTCGGAAATTAAATAAGCCTAATACTGTAGATTTTATTTTTATAATCATTATCATTGCAAACTCGTTAAGCGCTAAGTCGAGTATTTGGAACTTTCCCCCGATCTTCAACTTACCAAATTTATCTTATATATCATATATTAGCATAAGAATGAAACTCGCTATAGTCCTTCCAACAAGGCCACCCAGTTAATTTATTCGCACAGTAAATGATTTACTTGTCATTGAAAAACTGTAACATTTACTATTACTATTAAGTATAAGGCAAACATTAAAATGTGATGCAACCAAAGTTATCGAAGATTGCTTCTCAATTTTTAGCACGAACCACGGTCAAAGACAAATAGCTAAGAAGCTCAATATCTTTTTATTATAATATAAAAAGAGGCGATAATCAGTCTAAACTTTCAGTTAATAACGTATCAGCTAGACTAATATAGTCGAACCTTTTTTTAAATTAAATATA
This sequence comes from Ambispora leptoticha, assembly GCA_910591765.1. Classification (NCBI taxonomy): domain Eukaryota; kingdom Fungi; phylum Glomeromycota; class Glomeromycetes; order Archaeosporales; family Ambisporaceae; genus Ambispora; species Ambispora leptoticha. The sequence goes on along the minus strand of CAJVPS010001732.1, from coordinate 11,929 downwards.
TTATCACTAGATATAGAATTAGCTCTAAATTGAAGTGATATCGGGTAAGCTCTTTCATTTATAATTTGAACTTCTTATGAATCACGAAATCAACATTAAATATGGGAGTACATTATTCATTTTTTAAAACCAAATTTTTATTGTGGAAAATAAATTTTTCAGAAAGTCTAGTGATATGTGCATGACAATCAAAATACATGTACAGACAATGAAATCCATAGATCAAAATATTAATATTGAATTTTTGGAATATTTTTTATAAATATCTTTTTATATCGTTATTCATCTAGTGCTGTGTCAATTGAAATGTTACTGTTTTTATATTGTATACTACTACATATACAAGTGCCTCTCGTTGAAGGTGACACACTCGGAATGGTAAAAAATGCCATTATCGTTATTTCTTACTAGAATGTCAGTATATCGGGCGGAATCTATAAGAGGGTTTCGTAAATTCAAAAAAGGTGGTCTCGTTATATTTGAACGGAAGCACTAACAGAAATCAAAGAAGGATTGTACAGTTGAAAATGTAGTATACGATTTTTCAATTTAATTGCGAAAACATGCGAATAATTTTTCATTCACATAATCTAAAAATTTTTTTTGGTAAACAGTTTCCGCAAGCGAATAAATCAAGATTCACGGTGCAAGTATTTCATAACTTAATATTTCTAGTAAATAGAGAAATTCAACAGCTTTTGGATCAAAATTATGTTAAATTTTTTCTTTTGATTTTTATCTATAAATTATTCTTAAATATTTGTCTATAAACTAAAAATACAAGTAAAAGTTCCCCTTCCAAACCAAAAATCATTTGTTAAAAAAAGAAGCGCAGAAATGAATATGTACTTGTGAGATATTATTGGGGCGGTTTTTGAGAAGCAGACCAAAACAGAGCCCAAGTTCTTGTTAACCCGTCGTCTAATGGTGCATCAGGATTTTGCGAGAAATAAGTGTATACAGAATTTGGATTTACTTGTGCGTAATTCATCTGAAGTATGGATTTCCAGCCATCGGGGATATTATTGACGAGTGACGAAAGAACCTCTTCCCATTCTTCGTTTACCTTTTTTTTTAAGATAAAAACAATACAATCAATACGGAAACGATTATTTAAGAATATAACCTACTCTTTATCTAACTTACAAATTTATTGCTCCTCACGTATGGTGTTATTGAGGTCGTAGGAATCATTTGGATTCCGTGAATACATTCTAAATAATAAATCAATTTATAAGAGAAAATATTTTAAAATAAATGCAATAAACATTTAAAAAGATAAATAACTTACCCATGCGAGTACTAAAATAAGTAGTATGATCAATCTTGTTTTCGAATAAAATACCGGTCACTTTATTTTTTATGAAATTCTTGGGTTGAACCGTATTATCATCCTCCATTAAGAAATAGTTTCTCAGAGATCTAGCCTGCACGGCAAGCATAACGTCCGCTAACTTCGCGATATTTGTTCGTTTAGAGACTGTGCCCCACAGTTTCATTGCGTAATAGAAATTGACATCTTCGCTCGTGGATTCTTCGTCTTTACCATCAGCTGAGCTGAATATTCCTTTCGACCAAGAGTGTCCGACAAACCAATCGAATGTGCGAAAAGTGGGAAAGAATTTATCGTCAGACGAGGGATTAACAACGTCACGTAATAGAGAATCAACCCATTCCTCATTTTTCTTGCCCCAGTTTTTATCAAGATGACGAATGATGGCGGCAGTATGAATATAATATCCGTAATGAAAATGATGGTCGCTTTAAAGAAAATAAAAAATTTGAATTTAATGTCATTGTGTGTTGAAACATGTTATTGAAGTAATTAATAAAATGGGATAACTTACTTGTACCAAGTATTTCCAAAATCTGCCGTAGGGCCATTTTTGAATCCTTCCGAGCTGACAATTCCCTTCCATGTTGCGTCGTATTGTAACGGAAATGTCAGATTATTCACAATATAAGATTCGAATACCGTCTAGCATATAAACAAAAATATTTTCGATAAGAAAATTCTAAAAATAGCTGGCATCAACATAAGAATAACAATAATTCCCATACCTTGAGTTTATTCAAACATTCCGCTCCAAGTGATTTATTTTTTAGCACATCGTTAACAATCAAACACACTTGAGCAAGTTTCGCAAAGCCTTTGCCAGAAAAGTAAACCGAATTTTTGTCCAAAGTTTGAGCTTTGAAATCGCTAGCCGTATCATTTGTCGCTTGTTCGAGTATCGCGTCGATTTTCTCTTGTGTAAGATGGGATTTCCATCCTTCCGGCAAAAATCCTACGTTATTGAGTTGTTTTTCCTCGAATACCCACTCGTTTCCGAGATAAGCAGTCATTATTCCGGTAGTAGGCGATTGCAATTGAATATTTGTGCGTACGACTCCTTTCCCAGTGTTGGCAAATGAGTCAATGTGATGAGGAAGTGCAAAGTGTAATAGTGGTTTTGTTTGTTTTTCGGTGGTGTTCCATTTGATAGAGTATTTTCCGGTTCTGTTTGAGAAAAATTGAAAATAATTAAAAAAAGGGTAAGTGACGCAAAAAAATAATGGTAATTAACCATTAAAAAAAAAACTTTACCCATCGTTAATAACTTTTAACTTGCCAGCAGTGGCAAAAGTTCCCGCACTTTGGTCGTAAAGTGTCTCAGCAGGAGTATTATTTTGAGGCAATTTAGCAATTTGAATTAAACCCGTAAATACGCCAGATACCGCTTTGACAGTCGCATTCGTCATATTCAGCTTTAACGATTCGTTGGCATTTTGAGGCTTCGCATAAAGCAACCAGTTATTACCGTCTTCCAACTGAATTCGGTATTTCACCCAGCCTTGTTCAGCATTGTCAGCTAATTCAATTTGTCGGAAATTAACCGCGGAATTAAAAACGGGTGTCAGTTGATTATATTGTGCGGTGATAAAACCCATTCCACGTACGATCGGAATGGAGATATAAGAAGCGGTAGTAGCATTTGATGGAGATAATCGTAGTTGAGCCGAAAATTCATCGAGTTTTGATACAGTTAGTGAATGAGTCTGGTCAAATTCGGCGGCAGATACCGAGAGACTTGGAATGTATGGACTATAGAAATACCTAACAGGATCAGCATTGGGATCTGGTCCAAAAACCTAAAACAATAGATAAATTTGGTTTATTTGTTTATTATTTTTTCAAAATTCGGTCGTTTTTAATCTAATTGGGTTGGGTCATTTTATCATTATTCCTTTTGGTTTTCTACCTTTGAACTATCATCAGCATGCGAAATGCTCAATCCTAAAATTCCGTTAGTTTGTCCCTTTTCCCAACGAACACCGTACGGTAGAGGCCAAACAGGTTGTGTACCATTATCAAGCAACAAATTTTCGTAAAATTTATTAGTTGGAACGGGCAATTGTTTACTCGCATCATCTAATCGTTGAGGTGTCACACTATGCGATACTACAGTGAAAACATTAGGAGGTGCTTGGGTCGATATTGGAGACAATAAATTATGACTATGATTCATCTTCAGACCAGCTGAAAATGTTGATGTGTGTTTATGAATTGAAAGGGCGGATGAAGAGTTGATTAATGTAATCCATAGAAACAGAAATTTTATTATGAAAATTTTACTGCGCATTACTTTCACGAAGAACAGGGATTTAAACGTTATACTCTAATCGATGTATTATTTTGTCGTAAAAGGAAAGAATACGTTTAGTTTCTATGAATCTTATTTATTTATTTTTTTTGATATAAAAAGGGGAACTTTTAATTAATGATTGTAAATGGGGAAATAAACTCCTCTTATAGTTTTCGATAAGAATACAATTATTTATGCTATTAACATTACTTCTACGACACTTACTGATAGACAGCATCGTACAAGAAACTAGACTCTATTAAAGTAAAAAATGCAATTCTTTTTACCTTTTTTTATAATCAGTTCTGCCTCATTGGTTCACGCCTTTGTTTTTGGTTTTATGAAACGTTTATCATAAACATATATCGTTTGTTGGATAAATTAATGATTCGTGTTACTCCGAATTTCTTAATCTACTAGAACGTTTAAACGTAACCTCTAACCAAAATTGGCGAAAAAAGGTGCTGATTTTTACGGGCAAGTGATTGTTTTTTATATAATAAATTAGGTAAGATCAAAAAACAAATAAACGAACAAGAAATGTACTCGATGCAACTTTATTTTTTTTTAAACCAATTTTTTTTTTAAAAAAAAGCAAAAGAGGAGAAATATCTACAAAGGAAGAGGAGGATAAGGTGTTTTCTGACTAAAAATTACTCATGCTCGTGATATCAAAATAAAAAAAAGCTTTACATATTGATATCCTCAAATAATTAATAAGTGCAGTTTTCTACCAGTCATGATGATTATGTCGTCATCGTTTTAGACGAACGTTAAGTGTTGGGTCATCGAAATGTATTGATCCCCAAGAAATAGTTCTCTCGTAACTTTGAAGAAATAAAAGAGAATAAATAAAAATATTTCGTAGCGTTTGAAACCATTAGTTTATATTGCAGAAAATTTCGTTATTTTGCCTTCTTTTTTTACCTACCCATCCATAAACAATATTTTACATTTTTGTGCCTCATCATCTTTTTCAATAATCTTTCCTACGAAAATTTTAGGATCCAAAAGAAATGAAATGCGAACTTTATTATTGGGCAAAGAAGTACGGAGACTCTCGTGTATATAATAAAGTAATGAGAAAAAAAACCTTTATAAAAAGCTCCGTATGCTTTGGCCCAAACATCTCGATCGATTTCGACCATTGAAGAAAGTTCGGCCATTTTTTTCTTCTTTTCCAACAACACTCGCTAAAGATACGATAACCAATTTAATAATTTAGTAATAGTTTTTCCTTCCTCTACAAGGGTGGCTTTAAGACACCCTGTAATTAGTTTCGAGATATCTTTTTTTGTCATCATTTTTATACTGTATTATAACGATAAGAATAATCTTTTTACTTTTCGAATGAATTTTTTCAGAATACGTATGAGACCCTTCTTTTTAATTGTAAATGTCACGCTGAGTACTTACCGGGTCATGGAGTTTGCAGAATCCTTCATAGAGTAATTCACCACAAGCTGTGAGACGTTGTTGAAGATGATATTCCGCTTGTTGAGCGCAATATGGATGAAACGGTCTCACACATTTTCCATGAATACATTGTATGCAAGCACCCGTTTTAGTTTTGCATATTTCGCATCTCTGCAGAAAAAAAAATTAATTTATTTGTCCCTGAATTTTTATTCAATCCAAACTTACCAAATTCCACCTTGCTTTGGGTATGCGATTAATTCCAATTACGCGTTCAGTTCCCATAATTTGTGCAATGTCAGTTTCAGGAACAAACGAAGCACATAAACTAAAAAAAAATAAATAATGCACGGAATAACAAAATAAGTAAAAATTAATCTTGTTTGGGATTATAATCAAAAATGGCAGCAAACTTACAGATGAGCATATCCGTCTTCTTCGGTACGAAATAACTGACCTCCTTCCACAGGACACAGCATGCACTACATACACGATAGCATGAACTAATTAAAAATTGAAATATAAAAGGTGGTTTGACTTTTTAATGTCCCAACAGGAAATACCTGAATTTTTTGATTTTTATGTATTATGCGCAATTTCGGTTTATGAACGACAATCATATCTTCTTCATCACCATTATCAACAACGACAGTAGCTTTGAATTTTTTATCCTCTTCCATAAATCCTTCGTCCTCAAGATCGATAGACGATGAAGAATCATCTTTCAGATAATCCGGATAATGAGGTGTCGGTGTGGATGTGCCTGGACTTTTTTGTTCAAATTCATAATCTGCGTTCAACTCTTCTCGATCAACAACCTCCTCATCATCATTAATTTCCTTCCTCGATTTCAAAATTTTCTTTTCGCGCGGAGGAGTCGGCAACAAAATCAATCGAGTTTTTGGAGCCGGGACAACTACTTCTGGAATTCGTTCATCGAAGAATGAAGCAACATCAATTTTGACGCTATCATTTTGGCATCTACACGCGCCCGCTTTTTTCCCGATGGGAATCCAGTCATCGAGGGCGAAATTAACCGATTCTGCACAATTATAATCTAGATTATAGCCAGCGTGGTATCCATACGGAAAGGTGATGACAAATTCTCCTTCATGTTGAACTAAATGGTTGACTGGAATATTATTTTCGGACAAGATGCTCGGCTTGACAATAAATTGTTTGTGCCGAAGATATTCGCGACAATTTTGGTACTCGTGCGAAAAGTATCCTTCAATTTCATATACGTATATTATTCTCTATTATCAGCAGCATCATTCCCGAAAAGGAAAATGCTGACAAAGTTTAATGTATAGTTGCACAATGTACACAAACTAACCTCGCATGACAGTTTCGAATTTCCTGCTATACGGGGGAGGAATAGCGTACCATTGTTTGGGTGCACCAAAATGGATGTAATTTATCGAGTAGAGGTCCATGTCCTGGGAAATGCAGGTTTGGTTATAAAAACAGTAATGCTTCATTGCATTTACCCAATCATGAATGAAATCCACTTTTGCATACCTCAACATGCCACGCAAAAGTGGCTTTCCACATGCCAAAGTAGAGGTAAGCTCTGTTGACACCGGGGATGTTGACATTTATCCTGTTTAGGAGATTATCTAACCGGTCGACATTCCAGGTTTTGGTGATTTCTGCATCGAAAAGGCTGCCTGTTTATTTTTATTCGGGGAAAAATGATCAAAGGGGGGTTACGTGACGAAAAATGCGCGCATAAAAATTTCAATAAAAATGAGAGAAAGACATGCATATGACGTTTATGTATTCTTTTTTTCGCGTGTTCCTTACCAATCATGTCAGCACCATAAAGGGAATTATTGAAAGGTAAAGTGCGCCAATAATCCCTCTCTATTTCCTTGCAGTATTCGTTGGTGTATTGAGCTTGATTATATATGCGATAATCGAAACTCCCTTCATCCTCGTTATTATTATTGCTGCTGCTATTTGACAATTTATCCACCATGTCAACTTCGTCGTCTGAATTCCTCGAACCGAATTCGGTAGACTCCTGTTTTTGAATTTTCTCCGCCTTAGCTTTCTCGGACTGTAATTGCACTTCCAATTTACGTTTTTTACTTCCGTTAGGTGATGGAGTTGGCGTTTGCTTTGTCTGGGTGTAATTGCGAGTGGGTGGTCGATGGTTCGGTGACTCGCACAGTGCACGCCATTGTTTCAGCGTATAGCAACGGTTCTTCTCAATGTTATCTTGTCGATAGATTCCCTTGCTGCCGTTGAAGACTTGTTCAATTGGATGTCGTATCTTTTTCGATTTAAGCTTGTCAGTAAGATCAGGAAGCGAATTCGACCTATATTTATAACGACCAACGGACCGAAATGAAGAGGATATTCGCATGGTTAGAGGAAAGGGCATGGGGCTCATAAGAATTCAAGATATGAAAGGATAACCTACCAGTCTTTTGGCGGAATAATTTTAACTATGCCAGCCTGCTTGCCATACTTGCTAATGGCCGTTACGAACTTGTAAAAGTCGCTGAATTGTTCCATGGTTGGCTTGAAAACGGGCACTCGCCCACCATTCTCTGCGTCGTGAATGTAACTTGGTTCTATTTCCATATTGGTGATTTATTCGGTGCACTCTCAAGGGAGAAGAGAAGGGAGTAATATGTGTTGCCGAGCGACGTCGTTTTCGTTGTCGTTCAAGTGCACAATAAATTTTTTTATTTACTAAGAGACTCTCGCCTACTTATTTTTTTTGTGGTTACACGCACATGTCGTAATACAATCGAATATCGGATGATGGAATGGTTAGGTTAGTCAATGTTCTATCTATCTCTATTTTCAGAGTTAAACAGCAAGCTTTTTTTTTTTAAAGTCAGATAAAATTATCCGAATTTTCGTTGTGCACGTATTTTGTTCGTGCGGTTAGCAAAACGCACAACCTTCTAGATGCTATTTGGGGCTTGCAGCAAAAACCAGATAATTACCTATTTATTAGATGCATCCGAAATTTCTTTGTCGATTAATTAATAGGAAACACCAAACTTTTACTCACCCACCTTTTTTTTTTATTAACATGATTGATTGCCCCACTGGGTACATGTTGTATTATTATAATAAAAGAGTGTGTGTTTATTATTTCCGGTTTATTTGATTGGTTATAAAGATTGGGAGTTCTTAAATTTAATTCCTCAGAATAACGATCTTGCATACATGTGTGGCAATAATTATCGCGAATTTCCTTAATCGAAAAAAAAAATTTTGATTCTTCAGGATAATGATCAAGTACATAAACGAAATTAACGTCAAATTTTCGCCGTTCGCTAAGAATGCACGAACGCCTCGGTACTTAATGTTACATCTATAATAACCATAATCTTGTACTGATATGTTCGTAATTCCGGTTCGTAAAAATTCAAAAAAGAAAATTCATCTAATTTTTTTCATGTGAACGGATAGAATATTTCTGTCTCGTGTGATGACGGACGAATCTCGTCTCTTAAATCCGCACATAAAAATAAATACGACAGTTTCTACCGATATTAACGAAAAACCGAGTATAAATGTGACGTTTCGTAAGTTAATCCTTTTGCCCTTGTTTTTTTCTCGTCATTAATTAGTTTCATCGGATCTTAATTTTTATTTTGATTTTTTTAGGGGATGGTAAGACACTTGATTTTGCCCATGAAACGATGAAGATAGACGAGTAAGTTTTTATCGTTCTACCATTATCCACATAAAAAAATGACTAATAAGAATTTGATTACAAAATGCTGGCTATTTCTTAATAACGAGATGTTTTATCCTTTGTAAAGTGTCTTGAAGGTTTTACAAAAACATGCACGAAAGCTACGAGATATCGAGGAGGCGAATTCGTAAAAATATTTTTTCAAACGAAAACAATAGTCATGTGTATGTTAAAGATAAAATGGACATGTCATTGTTATCAAAGTTACATCATCTGCATCTCATCGTAGTACAATTTTTTTAAATGGCTGGTAATAATATTCAAAACTTCTGCAAAAATTATGATTCTATAAATGTCTCATATCACTATATGATTGTTTTAATTTAGAATGAATACCATGTTTTATGGGATTATTATATGTAAATAATATACATCTTGTAATTATGCTTTGACAGCGAATTTTCGAGGTGGGAAGTGAATATCTCGTTTTTTGGTTCTGATCAATTATCAATGATTCCCCCCCCAAAAAAGAAGAACACAGCGACATGTTGAGATGAAGAATCAAAATTAATTATTATCATCGGGAGAGAAGAGAAAGGAAAGCATATATGATGAAAAATTATACCGTAAAGTTTTAGCAGATGCTTCTTTCTTGGTCAGACGGCGACGAATGGCGCGGGTTTTTTTGGGTCGAAGGTCAAGCGGCAGGAATTTCTTGTTCTTATAGAAGGCTCGTAAGTGTGCACGCTGAATCTGAGTGAAAACGGTTTTTACTCGTGCGATTGATTTGCGTACTTCACGGCTTTTTTAATAAAAAGGATCATTTTTATGATTATTTGATACAATTTTAGCATCTTTGCGCGTATGATAAAAAAAACTGATCGCTTGTTTAAGAAATTGCGACGTCATTGTAAAAAAAGTTTACTTGATTGAACTCACATTTTTGTTAATTTTGATGTTTGTCCACCCGCGATTTTCTGTACTTTAAGATTGCCAAGTTCTTGTTTAAGATCATCAAGTTGTTTAGTCAGCTCCTCTTTGTTTTTATTTCGAAGTTCAAAAGCTTTTACAGGAGCCTGTTATTTAGTAGTATCGTAGATGAGATCATCGAAGATGGATGAATCTCTTAAGCGAAAGATTGCCATAAAGATGCTTTAAAAGAAAGACTCACCATCGTGTAGAAAATTAACGGCTAATTCTAAGTTGGAAGAACAAGAATTTCGTTGATCAAACCAATTTCTTATTTTTTCTGACAATCACATGATTCGTATTTATATATCTAACTTGGTGCAACTCACTTTTCAAAAAAAATGAGGAAAACAGCGATACAAGATCAAGTGAGAAAATACCTTCCGAGATCTGAGGAACTTCTCAACGTAACCGAGCAAGTGAACGTACAAGATATTGATAAACTAACATACGCCACGCTCGTCGTGGATACCGAAACTTCGATATGTGTGGAACAAGAAAGTCCGTTCATGTATGGTAGTGGTTTGTGCCGAAAAAAGCAGGGTTTACTGCATTCTCTAAAATGGGATGAGGACGACAAAGAACAATTTTTTAATGCGCTTTCACGCTGTGGCAAACACAATCCGGAGGAGATCGCCCGGAGAATTGGTAAAAATGTAATAAGCGTGATGATGTATCTTGACTTGCTGGAATCCGAGCTTAATTATTATAAAATGATTGGAACGGTAAAATCATTGGATTTGTGTGAATTTCCGTCGGCTAGGGAGATGAGTGATCAATGGCTAGAGATGGAAGAAAGCCAGAGTAAGTTTTTGTGTGAGAGGGAACAACGCGAGGCATTGATGACCGCGGACGTGGAGAATTACCAACCAATTCCCGCTGAGGTGTTGAGGAAGCTCGAGCTATTTCATTTGAAAAATGCTTTACTCTTGGCTCATCAGTGCGTCGAAACTCTGTTTTTCTTTTGTATGATAGCCGCATGCAAATTTATGTTACTAAAAAACATTATTTGCGATTCATAATGAAGGCGTTACACTAAGCACCTGAACACGGCGATTTTACGCTCTACCTTTGTCTCGTTTCATGATCTCATACGTGACTGGTTAAACGTTGTCATAAATGACATATTAACCTTGATGCAAGCATGTCCGATTAGCGATCATCCAGACAATTTAGTAATTTATTCATCTTACATTTAAATTTTAATTGTGACGCGTCTTTTTGGGTGAAAACTCATAATTCGTACTATTTTCAGGTAACAGTTGATCTTGTAAAAGCAGCCTTAGAGTGGCAAGGATATGATATGGATGAGGATGAGGATGAAGATGAGGATGAGGATGAGGATGAGGCTGAGGCTGAGGATGGGGATGAGGATGAGGATGAAGAGGATGAAGAGGATGATAAGTCAATAAGCGCAGAAAATAATTTGGAGTTACCGAATCTCGAATTAATAACAATCAGCGATGAATTAACAAATAGTTTGGGTCCATCGAATAACGAATCAGTAGCAATCAATAATCCAAACCAAACGTTTGTAATGGAACATTTTGAACCAGAAACCTCTGAACAACCTCGAAGCGATGAATTAACAAATAGTTTGGGTCCATCGAATAACGAATCAGTAGCAATCAATAATTCAAACCAAATGCTTGTAACGGAACGTTTTGAACCAGAAACCTCTGAACCACCTCGAAGCGATGAATTAACAAATAGTTTGGGTCCATCGAATAACGAATCAGTAGCAATCAATAATCCAAACCAAATGCTTGTAACGGAACGTTTTGAACCAGAAACCTCTGAACAACCTCGAAGCGATGAATTAACAAATAGTTTGGGTCCATCGAATAACGAATCAGTAGCAATCAATAATCCAAACCAAACGTTTGTAACGGAACGTTTTGAATCAGAAACCTCTGAACCACCTCGAAGCATCCTATTACGAAGCATAAATTACGCTGTAGAAGTCCCTGAACCATCTCAATCAAGCCATACGCCAAATGTTGCAGTCCCTGGACCATCTTATACCGGCAACCAATATCCAAACATAAATTTTGCAATGGAAAATTGTGAACCATTAGTCCCTGGATATCGAAACATAGATTTTGTAATGGAAAATCGTGAACCAGTAGTCCCCGGACCATCTTATACCGGCAACCGATATCCAAACATGAATTTTGTGGAAAATCGTGAACCAGTAGTCCCCGGACCATCTTATACCGGCAACCGATATCCAAACATGAATTTTGTGGAAAAT
>CAJVPS010001731.1:0-14309 GCA_910591765.1 Ambispora leptoticha | reverse complement strand
AACAAGAGAAAAGAGAAATTCTACTAAGAAAACTATCTATAACTAAAATAACTTAAATATATTATGTAACTTTTCTTAATATAATTAGGTGATTGTAATATAGTAAGTCACATATAATATAGTATGTGATGCAGTAATAATTTGTAAAATAAAATATAAATCTAATATAATTATTCTAATTTTGTTATATTATTTAATAGATTATTATAAAGTAAAAATATTACTTCATTAACTAATATAAAATTATTTTATTAATAGTTATAAACAAGATAAAATATGATATGAATAGTTTTAATTTTATAACTTATGATTATATTTATTATTTAAAAGTATTCAGATCCGAGATTAAAAGTAATCTGCTTGTATAATTTGAAGACTTTTTGTACTAATCTATAATAATTATTTAAGTATAAATCTTTTTATATCAGATTATATTTTTTTAAATATATATTATTAGTTATTTCTTAATTATATATATTTTTCTAAATATATACTATTAAATTAGTTCTAATAATATGTATTTAGAGAGATCTAATTATATATAATTTTTTTATTATTTTTATTTTTTATTATAAATTTATTTTTCAGTTATTTTTTAATAAAAATATTTTATAATATAAAAATAATAAATAAAAAGAAATATTTAAAAATAAAAAAATATAATTATTATACAGATTATATAAATAAAATTTATTATATAATTAAACAAAACTAATTAGTTTTGATAATTTAATTTTTAATAGTTAAATTTTTTATTTTTTTTAAGTATCTCATTTATTTGCTTAATATATATTAAATTATAAATTATAAACTTTATTCTAATATAAAAATAAAATTTTTCTTAATAATTAAAACTTTAATATAAAGAGAAATTTTAATTTTGCTAATAAAATTTCAATATTTATTGAATTATTCTTAATTAAAATAAATTTTTTAGATAAATTTTTTAGAAAATAATAAAACTAATAAAAATATATTAATAAATTGATAAAATTACTAGAACTGCTAAAATATAAATAATATATTAGTAAAGTAATAAAATAATCCTTTAAATTATTATAATATAAATAATATAATTAAATTTCTCTATAATTATATTTCTTAATTTCTTATAATTATTTAATTTTTTTAAGACTTGTAATAATTAGTTTATGTTTAATAAATTCTTTTATTTGATATTTCTAAAGATATTTATTAATAGGTTTGCCAAAATAATACTAGAACTATTTTATTAAATCGATAACTAAATGACTATTATCAAGTATAAAGGAAATATATAAAAAAATTATCAAAGGATAATGTATTATTATAAATCATATTAAAACAGACATTCCCCATTTTTTTAGAATAGTTATACAAAACTCGTTATAATAAAATGTGACGAAAAAAATTATCTTTCCCAAAAACACAATACATATAAAGAAAATTGAAAAACACAAAAGAAAACCATTTCATTAAACGAGCTTTGTCATAAAATTACAGATCTAGATTGGCACTTCGCCATTTTGCGAGGGAAGTGTACTACATGTATTTCTTCTCTTCATTCAATGATTAGATATGTTATTTTCAAAGTATTCAATTTGGCATCATTCTATTGTTGTCAAACACGGGTAAACTGAACATTTAAAAAACTTGAGACACGGACAATTCCGTCTTTATGAGAACGTCATGTTAATTTAGCAACACTAATCCCTTTGATTACGAACAATAAAAAGAATATAAAAGGAGAGGAAAATGTTACGTCACTCAGAATTTTCCTTTTTGGAGTAAATTGAGTTGCTGTTACACACAGGAGGTTCTTCGGGCAGATGGCAAAGAAATTCCTATATCAAGTTAGCATTTTTTCAACTTGTGATGTGCTCGGATGAAGCACAACATTTTTTATTAATTAATTTATTAATTCGGATCGAAATTTTTAAAAGTTTCAATCGTCGTAATTGGTCTTCTTTAGTTTATATCATGTTCTATGCGTTTATTCTTTCGTTCTACACGTTATTCTTTCACTGCAGATTTTTAACTCGTGCATATGAAAAATATTAAATCAGACAATCTTTAAGGTGCAGTCAATGTATCAAAGGATTAATTTATTTTCCGATATACTGCATATCTACATACATGTAGAAGAAAGCTATTGTGACGTTGATGACGCACCTGCAATCTTTAACATGTGCTACGCCATGTTTAATATTAGATTGATAATAAAGTTTTGTGATTCGCATGGTTTTGAAGTCATATATATTTCTTTTATCTCGACAATCAAAACCTGTTCAAAACGGGATTATTATAGTCAATACGTAATTATTCCTATGAATTTTAATTGATGTAAATGTTCGTACGGATTTAACACTTGCTTTTTATCTCCCTCCATTTTTCTTGCGTCACGCTTTAGCATAGTTCTTTGTTCATAGAAGCATACGATATTTTTTCGGACATTGTAGCTTTTCAAACTACTATTGTTACGTATCGGTATTGTTAATCCAGAAAATCAAGTATCAGACTTGTTGTCAATTATGTCAATTACGACGCTTATACCATCATCCCCACAAATACAAAAGATCATCCCACCTCGGGATTCAATAAAAAAAAAAAGGGTTTATTTATTTACTATTCTTTTTGGTGAATCTTGAGTCACACACACAGAGATTTTCGTAATCTCATAAACGCATTCATCCCAAAACACGAAAGCGAATTTTTCATGATGACGTGTCAAAAGTTTTTATACCCTTTCTTAAATAGGATGATGAATGCAAGTTTATTATTAATCATCGGTGTATGCCAAGTATTTAGTCTTTCTTTTTAGAATTTAGTATGTAAAAGTATGAATATTAATTATTGTGTCCGACTTATTTAATTTTTCATTTAACAAATATCATTCATCGTTCTTAAAAAGAGATAATGATAGTTAGTTGATGTGATTTGAAATCGAAATTTCCTAATCGAAATCCATCGTATATTTTAAGACGTGTGTGCAATATCCTTCGTCACATTTACAGGAATAAAGAACAAACCTGCTAAGTGACCATTACTGTTTTTTGTGTTTGAATGCGCAAAAGATTTACCATTTTTTGCGTTAAAATGAAAGCTTATATTTAGGTCACTGATTTGAGATTAGACACTATGTATCGTTATAGTATAAGTGTTCGGCTATAATGAAATATTATTTTATGGCCAAGAAATATCACGCCTTAAAATAATCTTTTTAACCATTTGAAAATCATTTTACTTAATTCTTTTGGTCGTTATCAGTACACATGGCGTATTCGATGAGCTGTGGAATAGATCAAAATTGGACAAAGGCGAGTGCATGATTGTCACGAGAGGATCAAATTAGTTTAGTTTCGAATAATTTCTAAATAAAAAGGGGGTAAACAATTCGTACCTCGAGTTTTTTGATCTTTTTCGAATTTCAAAAAATTTTTACATCTATTGATGATTTTTTCGGGCAAACAATCTTTTGAATTATTACAAATTTCGAAACAATAACGATAAAAGATTAGATTGTATCTTTCCTCGATGCAAGGCAGGGAAAAACAAACCAAAAATAAAAAATGATATGGATAGGTGTTGGGATGCTAAGGAGGGTGGTGAAAGTGTTTCGGAGTGTGAGAGTATTTTATTTATTCCCAGGCCCAGTGCATCTTTTCTTTTTACCGTTGCTTTCTTGCTCGTAAATGTATGCGTGTATCGTGGTTTGTGTTCGGGAAGTTATTTTTAGTTACATTTCAAACTCGAACCGGTTGCATGTCTTCCTATATATATATCAATATACCGTGCATACGTATGCATGAAAATTAAAAAATGTTAAAACTTGTTATCGTAATTCTTTATCCTCAAACAATACTCGTTTTACAGTTCGGTTGTGCTGGTAATCTCCGTTTTCCCATCGTGAGAGAATGATCGCGAGTTCTACGGCTAGTTGAACTAAGAGACTAGTTGGCTAACTAGTTGATTCACCTAAAAAATCCTTAAATAAAAAAGCCTCATATGCCAATCTCTACCATGTTGAAATTTTACCGCCGAACGTTATTATTAGCTAGACTTAGATTTAACAAAAAATTAGCAGACAGATATTGCGAATTTATTACTACCACTTTCAAAGATTTGATAATTACTATGCACAGAAAACATACAAAGAAAACATAGAAAAACCAAGGAAAAAAATTATGTAATAGTTCTATGATTTGTCTTCGTATTTCTGCTGCAAATCTGTCTACATTGATTTGTAATTAAATCTCGATGTACACCAAACATAGGGCGTATATTAAAAATTATTAAAAAAGGCAAAAAACAAAATATCATTCTTCAAATGGCACAACAATGAACTCGTTTACTTTTTTAATCGACTGAAAATTTTATTCGAAATTCCTCAAATCTATGTACTTTAATTCATAATGCTTGAAACTATTTTTTTGTTTTCGGAAAGTTTTTCTTCTACTCCCATTATGTTTTAAGATTACGGGGTTGACACCAAGAAAAAGTGTATGAAATGCTTGTATTAAAGAGGTTTCTTTTTATGAAGACTTAATTAATAATAGTTACATTAAGAAACTTCTTGGATTTAAAGAGCAAATAAAAATAATTACTATACAACAAACCATTCCTATTCTAGCGAAATGACCAAAAAAAAGTTATCTAGCGACATGTCCCTCCCCCTTTACAAAGATAATTTTAGCGATATTTTTTTATGAAAACTCCTTTTGTCACTCCTATTATAATAAATAATAATAACAATAATACAATACATCTCTTTATTATTTATGCAGTGATTATTTTAATACGTGCAGTAAAAAATATATATATATATACATAGCATGTATACTGGTCAAACCCCTAATTCATTTATTGATTCATACTCCCTTTTGACTCCCAATCAATAAGAGTACACATGTACATAACGATAAATAAATTAAAAAGCTAATTATTTTGCTTTTTGCTTTTTTTGGATGTTTTTTAATTCGGGATAACACGTACATGTAATATTTTTTTATTTTATTTTTTTCATGTATTTTTTTTATCTGCTTGACTATTCTCGAGCAGTTTTTTTCTTGACTCCATCTCACGCGCATTTATCTCGAATTTTCTTAAATTGGTTAACCCATTTTCTGCGCTCAGAATTCAATAGTCCTTTTGTTGCCGTGCGCATACTTTAATAATAAAATACAATCTTTTTTTTCATTTTTAACACACTACCCGCTATTGTTGTCCCTGTTTGCTGGGTCTCTGTATATTATTTACATACACATACACACGCTTAACAAACATACACGAAACAGAACAAACATACAAAACAATAGTATCATCATTATAATCCTTCTCGTTTCAAAGAAAAGCAAACTTTCTTCTTTTGATATATTCCTCATTTAAGAGAAGACGACGACTGTTCACTCTTTTCCTGTCCTGTTGGGAAAAAGATAAACTTGTAGCGGCAGCAAAACAATACACAACTTCCACTTACCCGTTAACTATTATCGGACGGACGGCGCGGAAATAAGAAAACTGGACTTTTTAAGGCAGGTTCAGAGTGGCGGCATAATGGGACCCAAACCTCATGGCAACCCCCTAAACAAACATGTAAGTTTCTTCTATCTCGGAATATTTCATCCAATTTCAGCCAATTCAGCTAATTCAGCCATGGCTTCCTCTAATGTTGATAGAAACTTCAATTGGGCGATTGTCTTGGGAAAGGAGCGTTTGGGTCGGTTTATCGCGCTTTAAACTGGGAGACTGGTGAGGCGTATGCAGTGAAGCAAGTGAAACTTAGTAATATACATAAGGCAGAACTCGATGTTATAATGGTATGTGTTTTTAATCACCACTCATAATAGCTGTTCGTTTGGCTTATTCTCCTTATTAAATCGTTTGGATTTTTAGAGAGAGATTGAGCTGTTGAGTATACTTAATGTAAGCATTCTCTTTTTCCGAATATCTTTGACTCGTTTTCGAACGACGTACTAATTTTTATGATTATACATAGCATGATAATATTGTAAAATATATTGGATTTGAAAAGAGCAACGAGTCATTGTTCATAGTCTTAGAGTAAGTGTTTTTCATTTATAACCAATTGACGTGATTCAGGTATATCTTATATTTTGACATTTGGATCTGAACCATCTTTACAAGATACTGCGAAAATGGCTCACTCCACACAATATGCAAAAAATTCGGAAAATTTCCCGAACACCTTGTAGCATTTTATATCGGCCAAGTTCTCGACGGTCTATTATATCTGCACGAGCAAGGAGTTATCCATCGTGACATCAAAGGCGCGAACATACTAACTACAAAAGAAGGCCGAGTGAAATTAGCAGATTTCGGTGTCGCCACCAAAACAAACGCGTTAAATGATTATGCGGTAGTTGGCTCTCCGTACTGGATGGCGCCAGAGATCATCGAGCTATCAGGCGCGACAACCGCATCAGATATTTGGAGTGTCGGATGTGTCGTGATAGAGTTACTGGAAGGAAAGCCGCCATACTCATATTTGGACCCAATGCCGGCGTTGTTCCGGGTTGTGCAGGATGAACATCCGCCATTGCCAGAGAGCGCGTCGCCGGCGGTCAGGAATTTTTTGATGCAATGTTTTCAGAAAGATGCTAATTTGAGAGTTTCGGCGAAAAAATTGTTGAAACATCCATGGATTGTTAGCGCTCGTGGTGGAATGGGTACAATAACAAAAAAGACACTGCCACGATCTATGAAAGTACCTATTACCACCGAATATGAGGAAGTTGTACAAAGTGTTAAAGATTATAATATGGCATTAGACGAGACAAATAGCACAACTTCCCGGAGGCGAAGTTCCGTGTCGAGAAGGCCATCACGACTTTCTCTCTCATCCCCACACTCACCAATCCAACATCAACCGCTGACCAGTATTCCAGATTCTTCGTCCGCCTCGACAAATGCTAATACCAATCCATCCTCAGCATTATTATCTTCCTCATCGCCATCGCTACGCACACCTCGGCCTAATGATGCTGCCTCAAAAGTGAAACCTCCAAAATCATCAATGCTCGAAACTAGCAATAGGGACGCTGGATACGTGGACCCATCTTCAATTACCAACGATTTACATAAATCACGCGCGATTCCAGAACCGGATTCAGCAAACGACAATTGGGATAGTGATTTTGAGGATGCTATTCCGTACTCGAAAATCATTGCTTTACAAAAAGAGAAACGTGGTGCCGAAAGGAAAGGAAAAATGTCGGATTCGGGAGAAAAAGGAAACGATGACGAAAAAGAAGATGATGACGGAGACGAAGACGATGCGTCAACAATCCGACCAAACAAGTTCCAGTTAGATGAATTACGAGCTTCAACTTCAATTCTTACCGATTCTACTGCTGAATCAAGATCAAAATTAAATAACACTCAGATTAATAAACAATCTCATCATAAAAGTGATGATATCAATAATAATAACAATAGTTCTAGTGGGCAGACAAAACAAACTAATCTTATTCATAAGCCTTCCCCTGTTTTACCAAAAGATACTCAAATCACACCGCAATCTTCACGTAATAATCGGCCATTAACGCCACCAACATCACCACCAATGTCACCAGCATCGCCTCTGACTTCACTAACAACATTACCTTCAACGCAAATCAATTCTTCACAGAAACAACCACATCATACTCACAATCGTCATAATTCATATTATGACGAAGAAAGTCAAGTTGAATTTCATAAATATCGTGAACCGGACGAAGATAATTACGAGGATGCATTTTCTGATGGACAAGATGATGAAAACCTAATACTGAATACTCGTCTATCGAGCAGCAGTTGGCTCGGCGATGATTCAAGTGATGAAGATGATCCCTTTATTGAAATAGATGAAGGATTAAACGAAATGGATTTGCAGGCCAACATTGCAAGAGATAAATATGCCCGTGCTTGTGCGCGTCTCGCTTCTCTTATTAACACGCTACAACCAAATGAATCTGAAGATAAATTATCGAACATTTGTGAGGAAATTATACGATTATTAAAGGAGCATAAGGAACTCAAAAATCATCTCATCATTTTCCATGGCGTCATTCCAATATTGGAGATGTTGGAAATGTGCTCATCCGAAAAAGTGGTGAGTCGACTTCTTGTAATTGTTAATTCCATAATCAAGGATAATCAAAATCTTCAAGAGAATCTTTGCCTGGTTGGTGGAATTCCCGTGATTAAAAATTTCACTTCAAAACGCTATTCCTACGAGACTCGTCTTCAAGCTGGAATATTTATTCGACAAATGTGTCACACCTCAACGTTAACACTGCAAATGTTCGTCTCTTGTCGCGGACTCAAAGTACTTGTTGATTTTCTTGAAGAAGATTATACACTACACAAAGAACTTGTTTGGATTGCCGTCAATGGGATTTGGAGCGTGTTCGAGTTGCAAAGTCCAACGCCGAAAAACGACTTTTGCCGGTTATTTGCAAAAAGTGGATTATTAGATCCATTGTCGATTATTTTGCATCAGACACTAGAAGACAAGGATCCAGCAGCTGGTGAATATCTCGAAAAAATTGCGAGAATCTTTTTATTCTTTTCATCTGCTGAAGCTTATGTTAAAGAATCAATGGTCACCGGAAGAGTAATAACGCGGATTCTCGAGGATCTTTATAAGCTGCCATATGATATATGCGTGATTATGTTGAAATGCATAAAGAATTTATCAATGAATTCAAACACCCTGGAATCTTTACAAAGTGCTGGTGCAATTGAGGTATTAACAGAAATCTTAGTTCAAAAAGGCTCGCGAGACAGACCAGAGATTGCAAATCAAGTTCTCAATACGATGTTTAATCTTTGCCGAATAAATAAATCACGACAAGAGAAAGCAGCACAGGCGGGCATCATCCCTTATTTACAATCATTTGCGAAATCACAGCTTCGACAATTCGCCTTACCAATTCTATGCGACATGGCTCATGGAAACAGAGTTTGTCGTGATTTGCTTTGGAAAAATGATGGTCTTCGATTCTATATATCATTATTGATGGATCCGTATTGGCAAGTTAATGCATTGGAGGCAATTCTTGCTTGGCTACAAGGAGAAAAGCTACGCGTGGAACCGATTCTTTTGGAATCTCAGAATATTGAACGCATTCGTCAAGCATTTGTCACCGCTAAGGCATTTTCTTTTGAAAATATTCTGGAGCCATTGCACTTGATCACACGCCTATCACCGGAAATAGCGTATGCTTTGGCGAAGCCTGCATTCATTATACGCTTACTCCATCGTCTGAACCATAAGAAACCTATAGTACGATTGAATATCCTGAAAATTCTGAAATCATTATGTGATGCTTATCCCGCTGTCGTCGAACAGCACGAGATCTTATTTGATAAAATTAATCAAAAGATCAGAGAAGACCCTTCAATGCTAGTAAGAGAATTGGCCAAAGAAATCTTCAATACCTTAAAAGGATACATTAGATCTGGTGAAACGCAAAATCAGAAAAACTCTTTTCCAACACCTATCGAAGAAGAAGAAGAATATATTCAATCAACCGTCATTTTAATCGATAAGAATGCATTACGTGGAGAAGAACATGATACTTATGAACAATCTGAAGATGTCAAAGAGGACAGCGAAAAAATATATGCATCGAATAATAATTATGATAGTATCGTTAAGCAAGACGTAGATACAATAATAGGTATCAATAATAATACGGGTAATGTAAATAGTGAAAATAGAAGTTGACTACTGGCGGTTCCGACGAGAAATCATCGGAGCCAAAGTATAACAAATCGATCAACAGCTTCGCCAGTAAGAGTTCGTCCTCGCGCATTTTCAAGTCCGCTAGCACCTAATCCTCGACGATCAAAATCAATTTCAGCAGCTCAACCACGTCCGACATCCACTGGTTCATCTTTATCACCGGAAATATTAGCAATTAAGAACACACACCGACGTTTGTTATCTTCACCTTCAATGTCATCGGATCAGATGCGTTCTGTATCCTCTTCATCATCTTTCACACCACATACAAACGGCACCTCAACATCTTCACTCGTCACACCACCACCACCACCATCACCACAATCGGCAAACGTTAATAATCAGCAGAGAACATCAGCAGCTTCAAGTTCTAAAAATGCACCTCAAACGTCATCAGCTATTACTGAATTCGATTTCCCATATGATCATATCCGTAAACGTTCAGAATCACGTAAATCTCGACCAACCTCAACTCAAACAAATTTCATAATATCCGAATTATCATTACCCTCGACCAATATCGCAGCTGATCTAAAAACACCCGTGTCTAAGAAATCTATTAACAATACTATCACTTCGACGGCCTCAGTTTCTAGTTGCGACAGCGGCGTTACAAAATGCACATGTCCTGGATGTATAATGAAATGGGTGAAATCGAAATTAAGCAGAGGTACAACAAAAAAGAATAAAAAAAAGGGAAAAGAAAAAGAAAAGATTAACGATGACAATGACACAGTACTTGAAATGGAAAACTTCTTTTGAACATTTTGCAAATTTCTTGTTATATTTTTATTTTTTTCTTTCTATTCACATTCTTTCTTTGTAAATTGAAAAACACCTTCCATATATAATACTTTAATTTTTTTGATAATATTTTTTACTCTAACTAATAATTGAATTTTGTACACTATCGTTTATTGTTTAATGCATTGATGCATTCATTATTTAACTTTGTATATTATTTTTTGTGTATTGGTTGGAAATTTCTCTACGGATCAAAAAAAAGTTGCATACGTACTCATGTAATTTTAGTTTTCCCCGCTCTTTGAATTTAATACATAAGACAAGACAAAGTATATGAAATTGTATTTTTATCTGTAATTTTTATTGTATTTATTTTTTATTTCGGAAAACTAAAAAAGTAAATAAAAAAATCAAGACAGAACGCGCAAAACATAAAACCAGCTGAAACTTTTTTATAAGTTCAAAACATTTAAAAAATAACGATAAATTTGCAAGAAATATATCAATTTGTTATAAGTTTCTGAAATGAATCTAAATAGCATATTTATTAAGAGCATATAATTAAAACTTCCTTTTGACTTTTTTTTTGAATACTTATTTTTCGTTCGAGATTCATTTAAAATAACTAGATGATTATAATTTACATATTGATATCAATTAAATTTTAAGACATAATGTGTATTTTTGTATTTATTTATTGAAACAACTATAAAAACACAATATTTCGTCTTCAAAGAGGTAACATTTTGTCTTTCGACTTCCGAATATAAAAATGTCGAATACTCTACTTGCTTATGATTCGTCTAATAGTAATTAACTTTATTCGAAAGCTAGACGTTTCAAAAACGGCTAGATTCATATTTAAAATTCTGGCTTTAATATATTTTCAGGTATATTTTGATAATTTATTTTTGTTTCCACTTGTACAAATTACGATCGTGAAAACAACAGAAAATCATTAATAACTCAAGACTTTACTAAGATAATTGACTTTTGTTCTCCAGATAAAACTAATACAAGTATTCAACATGCAAACAATATGATTAATAGTAATATAAAATTTAATACAATACATACATGGAAATGGGGTGATACTCTAAATTTTATATATTTAAGATTGAAAAGTTTATTAAAAAAAATCTAAACTATACAAAAAAATATATGTAACAAAAAGTGCACGAATATAAGTGGGTTTACCTTATAAAATTCAAAATATGCCCTAAATTTAAAAAAACTTAATTTTCGATTATTTCTAATTTAGTACCCAATACCTGTCCAAGGTCACTTATATTCAAGGGTGTTCAGATACAAAAAATTTGTCTATTAAATTAGGAAAAATAATTTAGCTATCTTATAAATTATAAATTTATACATAATTCTAATATAAAATTTTCACTGATAAAATTCATCTTCTATTATTTGGTGTATTGATTCAATAATCCGAAAAAGATGAATGAGAGTTCAGCTAATACATGTAATACACCGGTTATGACATTCGCGTTATTATGACGAAAACTGTTCTATCCGAAGCTACATGTATATTAAATAACATGTTTGTTACTGTGATGTCATATTAACGGGAGTGGTTTTTATTTTATCTTTATCGTTATGAGTTATGTTAAAACTTGTTCGTCTTCTTTGATTATTAATATTAATTCATGTCTTATGTATATACATGCACATGTATTCAGTCCAAGTAATCTCAAGATCAATTCTTGTTGCTTTACGCAGAAACGGCACTATCATGTTAAATACGTGTGTTCCCACTAAAAGTGTTACAAATTAGTTAGGGAGAGGGAAAACACGCTGTGGGGAATAGCTTTCTTATGTAAAACAATCACCTAATATTTGTGTCACTTTCCTAATAAATGACTGCGTGAGAGCTAGCGAAAAAGTTTTTTATTTTTTTCGTTGTAGAATTGTGATGTTATCCAAAGATAAAAAATCACGTCATTATTTTTGTTAGTGGGTTTAAAGAAAATCTCAATTTAATATATATCTAACTCATAATCTTCCACTCTAAAAAAAACGAGGTATTGCTTATTTCTGGGCAGTCTTCTGGGCAGTCTCCTCACAGATCGAAATCATCATTTAACCAGTTAGTGTATGTGTTTATAATTCAAATAATTAAATATAATTCAAACATATTGATACTTATTCATAGTTTTACCACTTTTTTTGATCGAAATAGGGCTTATTCCGAATGGCGTAATAAAAATAATATACAGTCAAACTGTCACCATCCCGCCAATTACCCAAGACGAGGCTAAAAAAGAATTTTTACATAGTGGGATATTTTAACTGTTTCTGGATTCAAATTCGGCTTAACGATGTTGACCCATAATTATTTTTCTGAGAATATCAATATAATGCATAATAATAATTTCCGTGCAGAAGATTATCACATTGCAAAGAATACAAACAAAGGCATAACTAATTCGATGTTAGATTTTTGCAATTTAATATTTCTATTCTACATGTATACACATAAATTAATTGAAATTCACACAGTAATTAAGATTAATAATTTTATTTCAACATTTTGTTAATTACTGAAATTAATGAATTTTAACAAGTGATCTTATATTATTTTGTTAACTTGATTTTACGATTATTATAATTTATATTATAACTTTCATTATAATAATATTGAACATGATAATATTAGTATACAGTGGCGCTCAAAAGTAATGCATCACTAGGACGAAAAAACGAATCGTGGAATTTTTAGCAATATAGACGCCACAGGTAAATGAAACTTAGCCCATATATAGTTAAAAGCATAAATAAATAATACATACAATTTAAAGAATAAATGTAACACCACCACTTTGCTTAACTCGGACTTTATTACGCCAAACTGATGATGCATTTCTTTTGATCGTTTCCCCCCTCAAAACAAATATATAAATGGATAAAAAACACACAACAAAACAAAACACACCTATAAATAAAATACGCTTATGAATTCACTCTTTTATCTTGTATAATTAAAATTATTATGGCACATATTCCTGTTGAAAAAAGATCCCAAATTTATACCCTTCTTAAAGAAGCATATTCTTCCCGTTATATTGCAAATCGTGAAAATATTTCCCAATCCTCCGTTATAAGAATAAAGCAAAAAAAAAATACTCATAATACCTTTAAAAATTTACCAAAACCAGGTCATCCTAGAATTTTTACTGGACGTGATGAATGAAATATTATACATCTAATCTCGAATGGTAGTTTTCCCACTGTAACATCTATCCAAACAAAATTAAAAACTGATGATAAAACTGATGTCAGCACAAGCACAATAAAGAAAACCATATCTCAAAAAAAACACATCAAATTCAACGTTTAAAATTTCGCCATTGGACTATTAACGATTGGAGCAAAGTCATCTGGTCAGATGAATCGAAATTTATGATTTTTAATTCAGACGGACGTGAATATTACTGGAAACGTGATGATGAACCTTTTGAAAGAGCATCACGTAAAACCTACAGTAAAATTTGGGGGGTGGGAATATAATGGTTTGGGGTTGCTTCAGATTTTTCGGCGTTGGTAATATCGTACGCATTTATGGTCATATGGATAAGAATTTATATCGCGAATCTTAAATGATGAACTTTTAGGAACAATCCAGTGGTATGAAATTAATAAAAGATGTTGTCTTTCAAGACAATGATCCGAAACACATGGCAAAATCTACATACGAATGGTTTGATGATAATGATATCCGTTTGCTCGATTGGCCTCCAATCACCTGA
Organism: Ambispora leptoticha; assembly: GCA_910591765.1. Classification (NCBI taxonomy): domain Eukaryota; kingdom Fungi; phylum Glomeromycota; class Glomeromycetes; order Archaeosporales; family Ambisporaceae; genus Ambispora; species Ambispora leptoticha. The sequence continues at coordinate 77 of CAJVPS010001731.1, read as the reverse complement.
CTTAACCCAATTGAGCATCTCTGGAACGAAATAGATCGTCGTTTGAGAATGTCGTCAACTGGTATCCATACTCAAGA
>CAJVPS010001730.1:0-14310 GCA_910591765.1 Ambispora leptoticha | reverse complement strand
GGGCAAAGGTTACACCCAATTTAGTGGAAAAAGAAGAATATTATAAGACTTTAATAAGCCAAATTGTTACTGATTTAAAAAAAGATCTTCAAACTCCAGGAAAGGGGTGGTAGAAAAATTCTTGATGAAATAGTTAAAATCACGAGAAGGATGGCAAGCTCCATATTTGAAATAACTAATTCAAAAGCTGTGATAAGAACTGGTATTTCTAGTTAGTCTTGAACTCATCCACTTTATGTATCTCGTGATTTTCCTCAGCAATTCTGCAAAATTTTAAAAAATTTAGATAAGGATAAACTTTTTAAAATTATTGATAAAAAGTTTACTGCTGCTGAAGCTGACAAAATCAAAAATGCTTTTAAAAGGATTATAAATTGATCTTTTAGAAGGACTTGAACTAATCAGTTTACTGTCAGACGTGTTTTAAATGTGGGTGCAGATAATAGAAGGTTAAGTGAATATGTTGAAAATTTTTTCTTTTTTAGTGATCTTCTTTATTTTATGCATAAACTTTTCCCTCAAGATACTATTGATTGATCAACTAATGAATTTCTTCAAACAGATAATGCTAGTTATTTGTCTTTCAAAGATGGTTATAGTTTAGATAAAAAGTTTGAAATTATTTGATTAGGGCGTGATGCTGATATTAGAGATAAGCTATTTCCTCAAGATAATGTATTAAATATTGAATTACATAGTAAAATATGAAGATTAGCTTGAGCAGATAGAGGATTGTTGAGAATTTTTTGAGAAATTTACAATGATCCAAGTGCAACTGATTTTACTGCTTATGAAGAAATTTTAGACAAAGATGGAAATACTATAAATGGATTGGCAGTGAATGCAGCAAAAGAAATGCAAAAAGAAGCAATATTTCACTTTGAAAAAGATTTAGATGTTTATCCAATGCGTCATCATCTTGTTTATTTACATGAAAATTCCTATTGACAACATGCTGAAGAATTAATCAAAGACAGATTTAGTACTTTTCTTGATGCTGATGGTAAACCTGAATTTAAATTTGATAGTCATGTAACTGAATGGCAATCAGTTCTTGAAAAAGTTACAAATGCAGTAATTGGTACTTGACAACCTATTAAAGAAGAGCTGAAGAAAACTACTTATGATCAATTAGTGAAATGAGCTGATGCACAAGGCAGAACAACATGGAATTCTCCAACTCCAGTTAAAATTAAAGACAAGGTAGTTAACAGGAATATTATTGATTTATGAGATGAAATGGAACAGCTTGCTCAGACTAGAATAGATAATTTTACTCCTATTAAAGAAGAAATAGGCAAAAAACTTATTGAACTATCTTCCTTAGATTCTAAAGTATCCAAAGCTCAACAAGAACTTAATAATGTTAAAAAATTAGAAAAAACAGCTAGAGAAGGGAAAATGCAAGACTTGAAAGATACCTTTAATGAAATCAATAATAAATCTGGAGTTAAGAGTTACAAAGAAGTGCTATTTTTGAGAAGCATTTTAGGTTTAGTAGAAAAATGACAAAATGAATATCCTGATTTATATCCAGCTATTCTGACTGGACCTGATGCATTTGATGTAACTGCTTTAAAAACAGCTTTAGATAATGATGAAAAAGCATTAAGAGGTAATTTTGCTGAGTATTATTCTTGAACAAGTCTGGGAAGTGATTTTGCTGAGAGATTAGATGGTTGGAAAAAAGCTAATAGTGAACCTTGACACAATAAAGTAGCAGTAAGAGCTCATTTGAAAACTTTGAAGTCTGCTTTAGAAGGTATAGAAACAAGAATTATATTAGATCCAGTTGAGAAAAATGAGTTAGAAGAAATTGAAAGATATTTAGCAGGAACTCCAGTACCAATTGAGAAAAGAATTCTTCCTAGTGAACTAAAAAATGCATTGAGGATTGTAGAGTTTAATATTTTTTGTGAAAATGCTCAAAAATGAATTGACTATTCAAAAAATGTTGATTTTAAAACCAATGCTAATGAAATTAAAAATATTGCTGACAAAGTTAATGGAGCAAGCAGTAAAATCAATAAAGCTGAATTAGTTAAATACTGTAAAGAAACTCTAGCTAAAAAACCTGAATTAATAGATGATACTTATGGTCTTCCCCAAGCTAATGCTAACAATCAAGAGTGATTAGATTGATTCTTTACTCGGGATCCTGAAGTAGTAATACATACTATTGCTTTACAAGAATTAAAAGTAGATAGTAAGCTTAAAGAACAAATCCTAAAAGAGATGGAAGATTACAAAGATGGCGACAAAAGGTTAGATAAATCTAAATATAGGGATGGGAAAGAATTTACTGAAGAAGGAATTGTTAAGTACTATGCAGAAAAGTTAGGTGGACAAAATCATGCTAAGAAGTAATATGAAAAGTCTTTTGAGAATAATAAACAAGAAGATTTTTGAAGAATTAATAATCCTTCTGCTTGAGTAGCTTAAGAAGGAATTCTTTTATTACTAAGTGATCTTGGTTGAGCCATCTGGAAAAGAAAACTCCTGGCTCAATGATGAAACTCCCCTGCTGAACTAGAAGAAGATGATGATGAAGATTATGATTAATAATAATTTAATTATTTATTCTACCAGTCTTCTTTTCTTTCTTGGTTTATCATAAGTTATTGTTAAGGTTCATTTATTATTTATTATTTTTCGTTCTTCCTGGTAAATTTCATAAGTGATTTTTTCTTGATTTAAATATTCTTGGAGAGTTTAGGTATTATTGATTTTAAAAATATAGGGAGCAATTTTTTCACCTTGTTCTTTTTTCAAGATGCTTCTAATAGTACTGTAATTCTTGGATTTCATAGTGGATTTAATGTAAATTAGTTTTATATTATAATTTTATATAGAGATAATCCTATATTAATCCTGTTATGATTTATAATCATCCTATTTTGGTATAATAAAGGGAGCATTAAAATTAACAAGGTAAAACATCATCAGTCACACTGATTAATTTTACAGTCACATCATAATCAGCCTTTCATTTATGTCACATAGTCAAATGTTCACTTTGTCTGGTTTTGTTGCAGCATGCCTCATATTATATTTGGTATTATATATATTAGTTTAATAAATAATATATTAAATTGTTACTAACATCTGGTGAAGAAAAAATATAATACATTTCGCACTAACATATAAACTATAAGATATCAGCATTTAACACAATCAAAAAGCCAATCATCGATCTCTAGAGCACTACATAATATATTACTAAGTTCTTGCATTAAGAATTTTATAATATCCATCAATTTCTTGTACAAGTAACTTGGTTATTCTTTCGAATTCTTATATAAATCTATCATTTTCTGCATTTTCTTTCAATAAAGATACTTCTAACTCAAATATCCACCTAATCCTATTTATTGCATCTCTATTTTGTTCAAAGTCTTGATATCGATTAATGATAATATGAGAATTACTTATAGATATCATGAATATACTGATAGTTCACGTATACCTATTCCAAAAATCATTGTGTATGCTGATTTGCTAATAGTAATCCATATCAAAGAAGATAAATGGATAATCATGTCGGCACTTTGTAAAGGCAAAGCGAGGAAAGAAATCTAATGCTGAACTGGTTTTCTTCACAATAAGATGCTTGCATATTGAAAAGTGATTATTTAGAAATGCAAGACATAAATATATCCAAGTTTCTAGATATGTATTATATATTTCTTCCTCACTAATTGATTTTTGGCTAAGCTCTAACCATTCTTGTTTGAAAGTATTCTACCAGGTGAGAAATATACATCCATTAAGATAAAATACTACTATATCCTTCATGTCTTTAACTAGTTATTGTGTTAATATTTGAGTTAGTTAATTGAGACGTAGGCAATTGTAATTGTACTTATAATTATACTTGAGTACTTTCCAATGAGACTTAGTAATCATTATTGTCCAAGTGATTGGCATTGTATTGGCATATGAGGTATGGACGAATAACTGTTAATTCTTATGATTATACCAATTATATCAAAGATATCCCCATACTGTAGCATAATTTTTTTGTCAGTAGTATTGATAAGTCTCTTGAGTATAAAGTATATATAGTTCTGAAGATATGAGGAATTGATCTGTATCAAAAGATATCAAAGGATGCAAAAAAGTATGCTTTTTTATTATTTACAATATTTTTTTAATTTTCTCTTCAGCGTATTTGCAGATTTCTTGACCTCTAGGAAATCATGTTGGATTGATAAAGCTAAATTGTTAGTGAGCTTTGCTAGATTTCTTAGCTGTATATTGACTTCTATAAAATTTTTGCTCACTTAATTTTTTTTTTATAGCATGCTTAATATATCATAAACAAAGCTGAATATTTAGTATTCATGACCAAGCTTCTTATATTACTACTATCTCTCTAGCATCTTTATCCAGTAATATAAAACTTGACTGAATACTCTCATTTCGTAATACTTCAAAGAATTCTTGTAAGGTACCAGTACGTATATTTATTGTATTTGCTAGATCAGATGCTCAGTCTTCTGATATGATATAAATATCTAGGAAAAGATATGCTAGAGGTATACCATATCCATCACAATTATTATTTACAGCAAATAATTCAAATTTTTGCTGGTTTGTTTTGAATGTTGAGTTCACAATAAGCTCCGTGATATTATCTTTTTCAATCTTATTCATGAAAGATATAATAAATCTTAGACTACGAATAAAATCATTTTCAAGATAGAAAATAACTTTGAACTCTTCACGTTAAAGTGTATTCTGCTCAATGAAGTTCTTTATGGATTTTAATTGATTTACTGTATTGGTTACGTATTACTACTTTGAGAATTGTATAACCTAATAATATACCTATTAGTAGATATGTATTTTTCTATCTATTAATTTTTCTCTGTGAAGTTATTTATAGATTTCACTTTTACGCAAACTGTAAATCACATTTTTCTTGATTCATGCTTTGACATTTTCTGATAGATTGGATCTGTGATATGTGAGATATATATATTTTTCAAAATGTTGAATAGTCAACAAAATTCGTTCTTTATCGAGATTAATTCTGGCTGTAATTGAACTCTCACAATTAAATTTTTGAATTGCAGATTTAACTTCGCTGATATGCTTAACTGGCTAATCTCTTGATTACTTGAATCAATGTTCTCTTTGTTAGCTGTAGCAAAGATAATATGTCGCACATCTCTTTTGCTAATCATTTTTAGTATGTAAATAGAAATATCCAATTATCTAATAATATCTGAAAAGTCTCTTGAGAGGATCAAAAAGACCATTAAGAATATGTTAATAGGTTCCCTTCTTGTCAAATGCAGTCTGAGTACTAGTAAAATGCATGATCGTCTCTTTGATAAGATCAGAGTCCAAAGTAACTTCTACAGAAAACTTTATAATTTTATCTTTGGCTTCATAATCATGGAACTGTGTGATCATTACTTTCTCCAGATCTTCAATCTCATATAATAGTCCATTATATTTCTCTTCTGAATTATCAGCTATACTCTCATAGTTATTTTTTGTATTGCTATTAGAGGATACTATTTTATTAGAAGATGTAGCTTGATCTCTACATCTTTTTTCAGCACATACATTGTATACAGAAAAGATTTTCATTTGGCTTCCTTTCACTTGAGTGAATTCTCTAATCAACCTATTACTTTAATATTGAGTACATCTTTTCTCCTCAACATTACCAACAACTAAGAAAAAGAATTTCTGTTCAGATCTGACATAGATTTTTATTTGACTTGCAAAATATTTCTAATACTATTAATATACCATTAATTTCATTATTTATGACTGACATTTTATTCATTTTATTTTTAGAAAGTAATCTGATGAGGTTGTGGAATTCTTATGTAGGTCATGATGTTTGATCTTTAGCAAGATTTTATTTATCCTTGATGCATCATATCATATCTTGTCGTGTTATTATATTATACATTATAATATAGGTAAATATTATATTTAGCAAGATTTGTGAAAAATGAAGGATTTTATTAAATGAGCTAATTTTTATTTATTCTAGAAGTTATTAGTATTATTACAGTAGTAATTAGACAAATTCGGTATTACTTGTAGATTTAATTGGAAAAGAAAAATATATTTATTAGATACTACATCTATACTACAAGTATTATTTAACAAAGGAGTTACAAAAAAAATAAATTTGTGAACAGGTAAATATTTGGTATAATTAATATGTTTTATTAATTTATTTCTAATCACAATCGTTACTTTTTCTAATCAAAGATCTTGTTTTATATTTTACATTAAAGTACTTTGATCAATCAATAAAGATCTTAATAGAAATAATATTTAATTATCTTTTTTTCAAGTCTTAATAATCAAAGATATCAGAATGATGATAATTATAGTTAATTATCTGACCGATACTAATTTCTTAATATGAAATTAAGATTTGTTTGGCGCTGTTTCATATATAATTTTTTTGACAAGTTCTTTTGATTTCAGTTCTTGATTTATCATTTGGATTTCCTGGTAGTGATGAGAAATCACCAGTATGATGAGAACTTTTCTGATCAGAACGTGTATTTCTATCTTTACCAGGTAATTCAAGCTTCCTTTACCATTGGATTAACTTCATGTTTTGTATTGGTGAGTAATTTTTTACCTTTGGAATTTATTTTTTTTTTATTTCTCATTAAACCAGTATTTCCTCTTTCAGCAAGCAAGTCTTTAATTATCAAAGATATCAGAATGATGATAATTGTAATTGATAATCTGATTGATACTATTACTTGGTGATTCTATATCTTTTTATTAACAAGTTTCTTCGACTTTAATTCTTGGTTTATCATTTGAGTTTCCTGGTGGTAGTGAGAAATTACCAGTATGATGAGAACTTTTCTGACTAATCATCTTTTTTCATAGTTATCTTTTTTCATAGTCACCTTTTTTGAGTTTCTCAATTACTAATTATGATGGAGTTCTTTGATGGTGATTGCAGAGAGAATTATGGATTCTGCTGATTTTAGAGATGATTCAAATTCAGTATTAGAATAATAGTAAATGAGATGTGTGAGTTTAGAAGAAGATGTGCTATATTTTATTTATAACTCGTTCATTTGCGTAAATTTAAATAATTGATCCAGAAAGTATCATAATATATACATAACATAAATGCAAATATTCTTTTTTGGAAGGATAAAAGCTATTTGATTTAAATAGAACAAAAATGTTTTTCATTCAAATCAGAAAATCAATTTGTTAATCAAAAAACTTTTATTAAGTAATCTAAGCTTTCTTTACCATTAGATTATCTTCATATTTGTACCAGTAAGTAATTTTTCATCTTTGGAATTTATTTTTTTTTTCATTCCTCATTAAACTGATATTTTCTCTTTCAGCAAGCAAGTCTTTAATCATCAAAGGCATCGAAATAATGATAATTATGATTGATAATCTGATCGATGCTATTACTTGGTGGTTTTATATCTTTTTATTAACAAGTTTCTTTGACTTCAGTTCTTGGTTTATCATTTGGATTTCCTGATGATAATGAATAATTATACTGATATGATGAGAACTTTTCTGACCAGGACATGTATTTCCATCTCCACCAGGTAATTCAAGCTTCCTTCGCTATTGGATTAACTTCATATTTTGTATTGGTAAGTAATTTTTCATCTTTGAAATTTATTTTTTTTTTCATTCCTCATTAAACTGATATTTCTTCTTTCAACAAGCAAGTCTTTAACCATCAAAGGCATTAGAATAATGATAATTGTGATTGATAATCTGATTGATGCTATTACTTGGTAATTTTATATCTTTTCATTGATAAGTTCTTTCAACTTCAATTCTTGATTTATCATTTGGATTTTCTGGTGGTGGTAAATAATTATACTGATATGACGAGAACTTTTCTGACTGAACATATATTTCTATTATTACCAGATAATCCAAGCTTCCTTCACTATTAGATTATCTTTATGTTTGTACTGGTAAGTAATTTTTCGCCTTTGGAATTTAATTTTTTTTTTTATTCCTTATTAAACTGATATTTCTCTCTTTCAGTAAGCTAGTTTTTAACCATCAAAGGTATCAGAATTGTGGTTAATAATCTGATCGATACTATTACTTGGTGATTCTATATCTTTTCATTGACAAGTTTCTTTGACTTTAGTTCTTGATTTATCATTTGGATTTCCTGGTGGTGGTGAATAATTACTAATATGATGAGAACTTTTCTGACTGGATGTATATTTCTATTGCCACCAGGTAATCCAAGTTTCCTTCACTATTAGATTATCTTTATATTTTGTATCAGTGAGTAATTTTTCACCTTTGGAATTTAATTTTTTTTTTCATTTCTTATTAAACCAATATTTCTCTCTTTCAGCAAGCTAGTTTTTAATCTTTAAAGATATCAGAATCATGATTAATAATCTGACTGATACTATTACTTAATAAAAAATATTTGGTGATTCTATCTTTTCATTGACAAGTTCCTTTGACTTCAGTTCTTGTTTTATCATTTGAATTTCCTGATGATGACAAGAAATCATCAGTATGATGAGAACTTTTCTGACCAAAATGCGTATTTCCATCTTCACCAGGTAATTCAAGCTTCTTTCACCATTGGATTAACTTCATATTTTGTATTGGTGAGTAATTTTTCACCTTTGGAATTTATTTTTTTTTTCATTTCTCATTAAACTAATATTTTCTCTTTTAACAAGCAAGTCTTTAATTATCAAAGGCATCAGAATAATGATAATTATGATTAATAATCTGATCAATGCTATTACTTGGTAATTCTATACCTTTTTATTAACAAGTTTCTTCAACTTTAGTTTTTGATTTATTATTTGGATTTTCTGGTGGTGGTGAATAATTACTGGTATGATAAGAACTTTTCTGACTGGATGCATATTTCTATCTCTACCAGGTAATTTAAGCTTCCTTCACTATTGGATTATCTTCATGTTTTATATTGGTAAGTAATTTTTCCACTTTTAAAATTTCTTTTAAGCACTTTAATCAATCTGAAATTAAAGTCTAACTATTTCTTCTGGATAACAATAATTATAATTAGCTCAAGTCTGAGAAAGTAAGCAAGAGTAAGTAAGTGAATAAGTGAGAAAGCGAGAGTAAACAAGTTAATAGTAATTGAGTAAACAATCTTATAAGTAATTGAATAAGCAATTAAGAAGATAGTTGAATAAGAAAAAATAAGTGAGCTTTAACTATCAATAAGATAAAGTGAGAATTTAATAATGATAAGTCTTATTTTATTTGAATATTCTTAATATTTAAATTATTCTTGAGTTACATTATAATAAAAAAACAAAATACAAGTTTATTCTTAAAGTTCAAATTATTCTTGAATTATATTATAAATAAAAAAACAAAGTATTAAGTTTATTATTCTCAAATTATATTGTAAATAAATAATAAATGCATGATATTCTTGTTCTAATCTTAAAGGTATCAGGAGCAGACTTCAGGAACTCTGGAAAGACAGAATGTGATTGGAAGTCACATAATCTGTTATTTTTTTTCTATTTCACTTTGTTACTACTGCAAAAATTAAAATGTTACATGAAATACTATATTAAACTCTTTACTTGAGAGGCTTTTGAAAAAAAAAACTCACATCTTATTTTTTCCATAAATCTTGTGAACCTGATTGGCCAATGATTAAATTTTCAAAGTTTTCTATAACAAGGGAAGCATTAAAGCAAGGCAAGCTATTTAGCCAGTTTAGTTACAACATGCCATGTTTGATTAGTAGCACATGATTTGAAAAAAAAAATGTCACTATTCACATAACAATAATAAAAAAAAATCATTCTTGTAAGTAAAAAAAATTCTTGCTAAATGAAATTTGCCTTTCTCCATAATATCATTTCTTTCTGTTCTTTTCTCTAATATTATTTTCATTTTTTTATATTTCTTGAAATAATATAATTTATGAGTTTCTTGAGCATTCTCAAAAATATTAATTATATCTAATGCATTATAACCGGGTGTGAACATCCTGGCCTGTCAAAATAACACTTTCTAACTTAATTTATAATTTTTATGTTTTCTAACCAGAATTATATAGTTATTCTTCAGCTCTTACTACTCCATATTAAACTTCTGTGAGCATTTTTTTAATATCAATAAAGTATTTGAATTTCCTCTCAAAGAATTTGATAAGAAATGGGCATTCGTTGACAATATATGGACTAGGTTTAATGAAAATAAATTATCAAATAAAAGTGAGTGAAAAATATATATATGCAGACTCTCAAAATCTCAATAATTGAATGGACATAAAGTTGGTATTCTCCCCAATAAACTTTGAATAACTTGAAAGTATTCTCCAATCAAGTGTGAGACTAGGATTAAAATCACTTGGTTTGCAGACAAGATCCAAATCAAAAATTATAAAGATTCTCCTGCTCACTCTCATTTAATTGAAGAAAGTGACATATGAAAATGATCAAGATTTATTAAAGATATGGTAGCTAATGAAGCTGTAAAGAAGTATAAGCCTTCTGTAATTATTAGCATAATCCAAAAATAACTTTTCGAATCACATGAAAACTCTAACATAAAATATCTTAGAACTTAGAAAGTTACAAATATTAAATTGAAACTCATAGATCTGATAACCTCACATCTTATCAAAGATGTTAATCTAAATACTGATGTTCAGGATGCATATAAGTTTTTAATTCAAAAAAAAATCATGTTAAGTTCTTTTTTATTCAAATATTATATCAAGAGCTATATTTTACAAGTTCCATACAATTGAAGAATCTAACATGCTATAGATAGTTATTATTGATTAATTTTACTCATAATACCAACAAGTATAATTAGCACTTGTTCACAATTTATATTCAGGATGATTGTGGTTATTGGTATGTGAATATATATTTTTTTGTTAGCAATAAGAATAGTGCTATAGTTGTAGCAGGATTGAAAATAATCTGAAAATTCACTTCCCGATAGAGACCAAGATATATGTTGCTTGATCAGAGTAGTGTAGAAGCTAACAGAATTATGATCACCTTTCCTGGTCTCTGTGTAGGAGAGCAAGAATGTGACATTCTCCTATGTACTATTCATATTGTTTGAACATGAATAAAAAATATTTATCATGAACTAACTCTTAATAAAATGATCCAAGCAATATATAAAAAAACTCAGATTAGTTGTGAAGTACTTGTTCAGAACATGATAACTACATGTCCTTTATAAGTCAATGCCAAGTATATTTCCTGAAATTACTTGAAGAATTTGAAAAAATAAGCACTTTAGGTGTAGTAGCATTTACCTTTTCTCCTTCAAGTAACTTTGATGAATCCTCTCAAGTCTTTTTTTTCTGTTTTTTTTTGATTTTCCTTCTTATCATTTATTCTTTATTTTTCCTTCCTATCATTTATTCTTTATTTTCACCCCTTCTCATCATTCATTCTTTATTTTCTTCCCTTCTCATTGTTTGTTTTTTATTATCATCATTTATTCTTTATTTTTCTCCTCTTCTCATCATTCATTCTTTATTTTCCCTCTCTTCTCATCATTTGTTCTTTATTTTCTCTCCTTCTCATCATTCATTTTTTATTTTTATTTCTTTTCATTATTCATTCTTTATTTTCCCTCTTCTCATTATTCATTCTTTATTTTCATCTCTTTTCATTATTTATTCTTTATTTTTTCTTCCCTTTCTCTTATTTTTTACTCACTCTTTTTCTTCCTTATCATTTTCCTTTTTTTTTCTTCAATTCTCCTCTTTTATTCTCCCCCCCCCCCTTTATTATTTTTCTTCTTTACTTCTTTTTCATTTCTTTGATCTTTACTTACCTCTTTCTATTTATCATTTTTTTTTTATTTTGATTCATTTTTGCTTTTTTATCATTTTTAGATACATGCCATATAATCTTGGAACTTGATGAAAAGAAGAAAATAATAGTAAAAGAAGTCATCATCAATTTTCATATAAAAATAATATCTATTACTAATGTAAATCCAGCAGTTCTTGCTAAGATCCACAAATTTCCCTTTTCAATCCAGAAGCTCATCACAGAAGAGGCACATGCAGTCTCAAAATAATTACAAGAAGGAAAAGATACACCAAACCTCTTGATTACGGAGTGTGATTGTAAATTCTTCAATCACTATTTCCTGTTCTATCACCATATTTTTCATATACAATTCTGTAGCAATGCTAATATTTTGATATCAGAAGCGTGAAAAAGTTTTTAAGAAACTTTCAAGGAAAGTGACTTGAAGATATACCAGTCTCGTGGTTTGGTAGAAATACTCTAATCTTAATCAGAAATGGAGATGGCTGTAGAAAAAAATCATTTAATAATGAATGAATTATTTGAAAGAGCAAGAGATTAATATTATCATTTGGCAGATCAGAATAATATAGAAGAAGTGATGAGGTTTGTTGAAAATTTAGAAGAGGCTTTGATATCTGTTTTTTAGTAGAAATATTTTATTATAATATAAAAAAACAATAATTTTAGTTCTCTCCCTTATTTTTATGCTTGTACATGCTTTTAAGAATATTTAATATACAATGAAATTTCTATATTTATGTGAAATTTTTAAGCAAATAATAAAATTTTAAGCAATAATTATTACAGAGACTACATTCAGAGCTTATTTTAGTGATGAATTAATAATCAAATTTTACATTGTTAAATTGAAACAAGGAGTTACTAATAAGTAGTTGTGAAGAATCATTTTGAGTAATCTGTATCATCTCTTTATTACATAATTACTATTATCCAACTTCTGCCTTCTCCATATGATCATAATATTGAATTTAGCATGCTGTGTATATAGTTAGAATACTTTTTTTAAAAAAATTACCTTTGATTTTGCAGCCATTATTGGTCAGATTTTAATTTACTAATCAAATGATAAGATTATATAAATCATATACCACTGATCAAATGTGATATAATGTGGCTAAACCAGCTAAATGGCTTGTCTTACTTTAATAAACCCTTATAACAAGTAATAAAATCAAAATGCAAGTTTCCTAAAATAGGAGTTTATTAAAGTAAGACAAGCTATTTAGCCAGTTTAGTTATATTACGTCACATTTGATTAGTGGCATATGATTCACATGATCTTACTATTTGATTGGTAAATTAAAATCTAACTAATAACAGCTGCAAAATCAAAGATAATTTTTTTAAAAAAAGTATTCTAATTATATACATGGTATGCTAAATTTGATATTATGATCATGTGGAGGGAGTGGAAGTTAAATAATAGTAATTACGTAATGAAAAGATGATACAGATTACTCAAAGTGATTCTTCATAACTACTTATTAGTAACTCCTTGTTTCAATTTAATAATGTAAAATTTGATTATCAATTCATCACTAAAATGAGCTCTGAATGTAGTCTCTGTAGTAATTATTACTTAAAATTTTATTATTTGCTTAAAAATTTCACATAAATATAGGAATTTCATTATATATTAAATATTCTTAAAAGCATGTACAAGCATAAAAATAAGGAGAAGAACTAAAATTATTGTTTTTTTATATTATAATAAAATATTTCTTATTAAAAAACAGATATCAAAGTCTCTTCTAAATTTTTAATGAATCTCATCACTTCTTCTATATTATCCTAATCTGCCAAATGATAATATTGATCTCTTGTCCTTTCAAATAATTCATTCATTATTAAATGATTTTTTTCTATAGCCATCTCCATTTCTAATTAAGATTGGAGTATTTTCATCAAACCATGAGACTGGTATATCTTCAAGTCACTTTTCTCAAAAGTTTCTTGAAAACTTCTTTATGCTTCTGATGTCAGAATATCAGCATCACTACAGAGTTGCATATAAAAAATATGGTGACAGGGCAGGAGATAGTGATTGAAGAATTTACAATTACATTCTGTAATCAAGAGGTTTGGCACATCTTTTTCTTCTTGTAATCATTTTAAGACTGTATATACTTCTTCTGCAATAAGCTTCTGGATTAGAAAGGGGAATTTGTAGATCTCAGCAAGAACTGCTAGATCTACATTAGCAATAGATATTATTTTTATACAAAAATTGATGGTGACTTCTTTTACTATTATTTTCTTCTTTTCATCAAGTTTCAAGATCATATGACATGTACCTAAAAATGATAAAGAAGTGAAAATGAATCAAAATAAAAAAAATGATAAATAGGAAGAGGCAGACAAAGATTAAAGAAATGAAAAAGAAGCAAAGAAGAAAAATAATAAAGAGGGGGGGGGGGGGAAAAAAAGAGGAGAATTGAAGAAAAAAAAAGGAAAATGATAAGGAAGAAAAAGAGGGAGGAAAAAATAAGAGAAA
>CAJVPS010001729.1:0-14312 GCA_910591765.1 Ambispora leptoticha | reverse complement strand
TATTTTCAAAGTCAAAAATTAATCTGCAAGATCTACTAAAGTTCTTTTTTCTATTATTCTATACAGTAAGCATACAAAGAGATAGCCAAGGAGTTGATTCCTACAATTCTCTTTCCAACCTCCAAGGAATATTGACAAATATTAGAGAAATATTTGGTGGAAAATGCTGAAGATTATATTGATAATCTAGATCATAATGCATGAATATCTATGTTTATGGAGAAATATATTTATCAAATTTATCGTAAATTATATAAATCTATAAATTTTTTACTAATTATTTTTGTTTGATAATTTTAGATAAGGATAAAATACTGTAGTAAACACAATAACTACACTTTTGCTGTCCAAAATATTATCTTTTCAATGTTTAGTGAAGAGAAATTAGTAAGGATTGATAACAACACATCTGCCATCCATCTCGCCAAGTGGAAGAGGAGTGAGAAAATGCAAACTACATATAAAAATCTCTTCCAAAATAATAAATTGCTCACAAATATTGGTTACATAGTATTTAAGAAATATAAAGAGAAAGTATTGTCATTGATATACTGCACATTTGTTCTAGCCATCTGTAACATTCTTCTCAGTTCATCAAGTCCAGGAATCAAATACAAAGATAGGTCAATAGCAAGATATATATACGCATTTATGATAAGTAATACTTTGAATTTGCTTAAAGTTTGCATTAAAAATTATTCATATAATGGATATTTAGTAAGCTGTAGAAAATAATTAGCTAGCAATACCAGAAATAATAGTAGAGATAGCAGAAAAAGAAATTGAAGAGGTGGAGCAAGTGGTAAAGAAAAAATACCAAAAGTTATAGGCTAAGAATATGATTGAAAAAGATGATGATGAGAAAGATGATGACTATGATAATTTTGTAAGTTTCTTTAATACTCTTTGTAATTTATTTTTTTAAAGTCTTTAAAAAAACTAATTTTTTATTCAAAAGATCACCAACTTGAATCATAAATTTATATAATATAGTTTTCTTTAAATTTGTATTTTATTATATATATATAGTTTACAATAAAATAAATATCTTTACTATTATTTAACTTATGAATTCTACAGTTAGGAAAGTGTCATAAATTAGATAATTTTTGAGAGGAGGAGAGGGAAGATCCAACCAGTAATGTCTCATATTTTACTAATTAACTATAATTCAAATTTTTGAGAAATATTATGTCTGCATAAATATTATTTAAGTAAATTTTGAGGGTGATTTATTATGTAAAATATGATAATTTAGATTAGCACTATAATAGTATCACATTATAATCATGCCAGCCTAAATTATCATAATGCTAGTTATTCAATATTCTCATTGGTCGATATGATCATGATGATAAATATTTTTATTCAGTATCTGAAACGCAATCTCTCACATACTTAATATTAGTGCTCTTAGATTTAATATTTATGGAAAAAAGAAATGTGAAGTTTTTTACAAATGCAGAGTTAGTTACTAAGTCCTGGCACCCTAGTAACTGATCAAGTATAATAAAAAACTCTATATCTATAGCAGTTAGAGATATAGTTGCTGATTATATTAAGACTATCATTTTGGATATTATCTTGATAATGAATTAGAGAAATAGATGTTGGCTATGTTGAGAAAGTTTTTTGATGATGAACTGGAGGTATAAATATTGGTTATGTTGAGAAGATTTTTTGGATATCTCTTTGATAGGGGTGAGTAGTTTTTTTGTGGTCTGTAATTATTTTAAGAGTTGAAAAATATTTGCCACATGTTATGCAGCAAAGTCTTTGATGCATCTCAAAAGAGATAGATGAATAATATTCATCATACTTGGGAAGTTTCACTTTATCTATATACCATAGTATATAGATTAAAGATGGCTTCTTAACTAATTGTGGCTTGCAGTAGCTAATCAGAGAATTGTGACAGAGTTATGATAGCCAATCAGAGAATTGTGACAGAGTTGCAGCTAGTTGTGACTCCTATCACTAATATGGATAGGATTCAAATAATGATTATCTTTTCTCTTGGTGACAGGTGGAAGAAATCCTTTATTCTTCTTTAGAAGCTCAATAGCTTCTATAATATGTACTTTATTATAATACATGCAATTATTATACTTTTTCATATCCAAAAAATATTAGTAAATTCAAGTATATTCTTTAATCTATTGTTATATAGATCACTCTTTTCCATTTTTTTCAAAAGAATCTATGTTCTCATCAATGTAAAATGTCTATATAAATTTTTCATATACTTTATCATGATGCCAAAGTTCACAAAATTGCTAATCTGAATATTCAAAATTTTTTCTATACAGATTTTCATTATAATCTTTTCCTTGGCTATTAAGATGAGAATCATAATTATTGATAGGAAGCTCTATACTGATCAACTTTTCAAATAAGCTTGACATACTTTGTTCTATTGAATTATAAGCTGATTGTCCTAGAGCATATGTTTGAACTAAAAAATAGTCTAGATCCATCTTCTTGAAAAATCTGCAGTATTCTATCATATTTTTAATATATCTTGGATTCTCATCTGGATTTCCATCCACAAGAAGTATCATAATAGGTTTCAATTTGCCCTCCCATATCAAATCTTGTACAAAGGTATTCATCATTTGTATTATAATTAAGTCAAATATATGAGATATAGATGATATACTAATGAAGTATTCTGGTCTTACAAAAATTACAAGTTGTTCTTGGTGAAGACTTTCATTAGAATCAAGTGAATTAATCAAAAGATATACAGATAATATAAGCTTCATCTTTGAATCATGTGGAAAATCATAGTCTGAGATGATGATAGGCTCTTTTTGAGTCTGAATTATTTGAAAAGTTCTGCCAACTGCAGGTATATTAAGTCTAACTTTAGCTTTATCATCTTGTGATATAATTATAGTATGATTAGAAAATGCTTGAGCCAATTCTCTAGTTATTTTTACTGAAGCTAAATAATAATATTTATCCAAGTAATATTTTATTTCTGTTTATACAACTGTACTAATTGCTATACATGCTGGATGATGGTATTGACATGCAGCAAAAGTGCTAGCATGGTGAGGTAGCATATATGTTGAAAGATATTGTCTTGATAGATATATAGAGTATTTTTCTTCCATTTCTTTCTTTAAATATTTGATAGTATGTATCTTAATAATTAACTTTCTTCTTCACATGTCTATAGTACCAAATTCTATATAATCATGCAATTGATCAAGTAAATCTGAATTTTTTTGAAGCTCTGAAGATCTTTCAGATATATTATAGATTTTAATGATTTCTTCTTTGTGCAATAACTTGCATTTTTTTGTGTGCAATTTTTTTTGATTTTTTGCATTACATTTAAATCTAGCAAGATGTTAACTTTCTTGTTCAATTACAGCCTGTTTTTGTCATAATTTCTCTAATATATGACTTCACAAACTATGATCTTTGGTCTGTATAATAAGATTTTTATACTCCACAATCTTACTTTCTGCTTTATTGATTTTTTCAATAGCTTAACATTGGGCTGAAACATTGGGTGAAATGATGAGTATTTGGCAAGAAGTTAAAATTGTTAAAGAAATTGGTAGTGATTGAGTAATATTTATATGAACGATTATTAGAAATCTAATTATAATCAAAATAAATGGAAATTCTATTAGATATTATTTAATTTGAACTTTAATCTTGCTTGTTTGTTGGTAATAAATATTTTTCTACTCTTTATTTGCATTTTCCATTAGAACTTGCTTATTTGGTTGCATATTATCTTCTTTAATCATGATATAATAAGAAAATACATTGGCAAATTCATGATAAAGATATTGAGATATAACATAAAGATATATTTTGTTAAAGGATGAAGCAGAAAGAAAAGTTTGCATTCTAAGTAAATATCATGATCTTGTAATAAATTAAATCTAAATGCATCAAAAAAATTATCATTTTTGTGTTTATTATATATATGTTACAATTATAATTTAGGCTGATACTAATTTTATAGTATTAGCCTGAATCACAGGGAAGGAAGAGGGGGCAGCTCTCTAATAAAATTAAATCACCTAATTTCTGGTGCTTTTCTTATTTAAAATTACTACTGCTACAGTTACTTGAAATTGCTACTGCTACTTGAAACTGACATTGCAAAGTTTTGTGCAGAATTTTAAAAAAAAAATTAAAAAATCTGCACAGATTTTTTAATTTTTTTTTTCTTTACCAATTATCATCAGATTCAAAGTTTTGCACAGATTTTGGACCTAAAGATCTGCACAAAACTATATTCTTGAAAATTTTCTGATGTATTTGTTTGATTTAGGAGATTCTTATAAGCTTTTCTATATATAAAAGCTTTATTTTATTTTGATATATACTCTTTGTTTGTCTAATAATTAAAAAGATACTATTAGAGAATTTAGTTAGCATACTAAATCTTTTGTTTTAGTTATAGTATTTGTTATTTTAGTTTTAGGTATCTTATTCTTAGTTTAGTTTTCATAATCATAATTTCATTTTTATATTTTTATTTTATTTTATTTTTGTCTTGTATTGATACAATACTTGTAAATATTGACATTAAAAAATCTTTAGAATAATTGTTATCTTCTTAATCTTTATAAATAATTCAGTCTTTACCCTTAAAACTTATTATAAATTATATTCATGATAAAACCTATCTTTCAAAGTATAGTTTGTAATATTTGATATCCTCTTTATGAATCTTACCCATCCAGAGATTCCAGTTAACTTGTTTATATTATTTTCATTTATTATTCATTTATTATTTTTAAGGATTAGCTACACTTAAAATATTTATTATCTAAATAATTTATTAGTTTATGAGTATATATTACTTTTTTATTAAACTGCTAATTAATCTACATCTTAGTAAGCATAATAGAGAAGACTCTTGGAAATTCTCACTTCACATTGAATCATATAATTACTGACTATTCTTACTATTTTCCTGCAAATGAAAATTCAGATAAAAGATTTATAATTTTCTCATCTGAACTTAAGACTATCACATGATCTCACACAACAGATTATTACAGAAACTTTTTGATAATATAGTATAATAAAATCTTATACCTAATCAATTTCAAAGAGAAATTATCAAGTTACTTAATATCTTTATATTTGGAAGTAAAATCACAGTTAAACAACAGATATATCTAGTTAACAGTATTCTTCTTGTTCTTGAAGAAACAGATAATTTTGAAATTCCCTTAATTAATCAGCCAACAGAATCAGAATATGAAAGTAGTAATTCAGAAGATTCAGAAAAACTAACAATTACAATCAAACAAAATCAATCTCAAAAGTTTCTACTAAAGAAAGAAATAACTATATCAGACAGAATGAATAGCCTCATTCAAGCTCTTGGAGAATTAACTTGATCTATGAAGATTCAGAAAATGGAAAAGATCCTTATCTCAATTCATAAATTTAAGAGTAATGATCAAGATCTAATTGAATAGTTACATGACTTTAAAATAGTCATCAAAGCTAATGAAATTACTAATAACAGAAAAATCAAGATAGTAAAAGGATACCTAGAGAAACCAGCTACTACCTGATTTGACCAACAATCTATAAGTAATATCTTTAGATTAAATGAATAAATAATTCAAGATTATGATGAATATGATTTCACTTTTCAATTTATTCTTAAATTCCATTCATCTTGTAAGATGTAATAATGGCAAGATAAATTGGAATCCTTAAAACAAACTGGAACTGTAAAAGAATATATAAATTGATTTATGAAATTAGAAAGTAAAGTAAATCCAGAATAAGCTTATCCAGAGAAATACAAGATTCAGATTTTCAAGAAAGATCTCAAATCTGAAATTTGAAAATGGATTAATCTTAATGCTGAAGACATTATGAAAAGTATTATTGAAACTGCCAAAAATATGAAAGAAGCTGATTCAGATTCACTCAAGCAAACTTATCATTAAACTTAAGCTCAACTTACTGCTAAATAAAGTGCTCTAGCTAAGATCTTGCAAGATCTGACCAGTAGGTTAGACTGTATAGAATCTGGCAGAAGGTACAATAATAATAATAATAATAATAATCAGTAATGAAATTAGTCAAATAACAGATTCTCTATTATCTGTTACAGTTATAGAGAAAAAAAACATGTTAGTAAAGTTTGTTCAAACAACTCTCAATCAGTAAATCAGCCATCCAATAATCAAAATATTTCTTGAAATTGGAATTATCAAAATCAGAATAATAATAGTAATAATAATAATCAGCAAAATCAGAATATCTGAAATAATAATCAGCAACCCAACAATTCATAAAATCTGGATACTACTTCTCTTTTTGTTCAAATTCAGAATTTAACAGCTACTTTGCAAGTATCTGGTAATAGTTCATCTAATGATTCATCTATCTAATCTAGTTTCTCATTACTAGCAATACATAATTATCTAGCTGAAGAAAGAAAACAAGCTAGAGTTGTCAAAGAAGAAGAAAAAAGTGAAAAAGAAAATAAAGTCATCCAATCTTTACCTAAAGTATCTGAAGAAGACAAGATCAACTTGGAGAAGAAGAAATAAAAGAAAGAAAGAGTTCATCTTCCAGTTCTAGTCAAGAAAGCAGGAATCTATGATATACTCAAAGATTTAGCATTCCAGAAAGCCAATATCACTATTGCTCAGCTTATCAAAACAAAGAATTTGAATATCAAAAGAAATAATAAAGGAATCACAGAGAAAACTTAAATAAAAAATAATATTTATTCAGAAGATCAAAACAATCTCAGCCTGATATGAAGTCAAAGTTGAAAAGATTCTCATAAATTTGATCATGAATACTGGAGCATCAGGATATGTTATCAGTCATGAATTTCTTAAATAACTAGAAATGAAGATTTAAAGAAAATTTAATATCTCCATATCTAATATTAATAGACATTTCAAGCAATCATTAGGAGCTATTAATAACTTCCCTATTATCATTGATAGAATTATAATTCCAGTAGAAGTGAATATTACAGAAGCTCAAACTTACAGTCTTATAGTAAATATAGACTAATTAAACAAGATTAATACTAAAATTAACCTAAAAGAAAAATATAATAACTTTCAATTAGAATGAAAAAGAAGAAAGAGTATTAATTAAATGCAACCATGAATAATAAAATGCTATATTTGAAGATAGTGATGATAATACAGAAACATCCTCTAGTGAAATTTCTAATGATGAGTTTAAAATTAAAGATCAAGATCTAGAAGATCATAATTTTCTATGGTGAATATCTGATAGATCCTGAACTTAGATTTATACTTTATCTAGATGATTCAATAATATAGACTTTGGAAAAGTTTCATACATAATCATAAACTCAATTTCTAAAGTTAGAAATATTAAAATTTTTGAAGAAGGGATACAAGTTAAAGATATCACTCTTACCTGAGAAGAATATTCAAAATTAGAAAGAAGATTTCAACAGACTCACTATCAGAGTTCTCAATAAACTTTTGATTGGAGAGATCCTACAGCTAAATATTAGTATCATCATAAATTACCAACATCCAAATATGAATACCCTCAATATTTTGATAATTTAGTCATCTGGATTAATGTCAAAATGAATATTCCAAATAATCTATCAATAATTTTACTCCAAAACAAAACTAAAGACTGGTAATTAGAAGTAGAATATATCTGAGAATTAGAGAAGATACCTATCACTAAAGAAAGATTTTTTTCAAGAAGTGAAGCCCTATGAAAATTAAAGTTAGAAGAAAGAATAGTTAAATGTTCACATTATAAATACTTTATGAATAATGAAACTATTTCAAAAACAAGAGATAGAAATGAATCTGAAAAGTAATATTATTCTGATTACTTTACTCAATAACAACTTAATTTACCTGTCTGTGACTACTGTGGACTTCAAGATGAAGCTAGACATTTTCTTAAAGTAATCCAGAGATATAATGATATCAAATATTTTTATGACTATATTAAATAATGCATGTATACATTTAATTATAATAATTAGTAAAAAAATAATAGTACTATCAGAAAATTGAGAAGTAATGGTAACTTGTTAAATATTTACCAATAATGTAATAAAATTAGAAAAGCAATACTTATCCAATATATCACTAAATATGATGAAGAAGAAGAAATATAATATATTATCTATAATAGATTTAAAGAAGCATCAGCCCAAGAAATCTTCCTGACT
Organism: Ambispora leptoticha; assembly: GCA_910591765.1. Classification (NCBI taxonomy): domain Eukaryota; kingdom Fungi; phylum Glomeromycota; class Glomeromycetes; order Archaeosporales; family Ambisporaceae; genus Ambispora; species Ambispora leptoticha. Next base: position 6,118 of record CAJVPS010001729.1, on the reverse strand, counting down.
ATCTATCAATAACTATCTTCTTTCCAAAAAAAATAACTAGCTCAACTGGAATATATTAATGTGAAGCTTTGTAATGAATATTTGATTTCTTGTAATTCAGATACTTATAATAATTATATATAATCTGAATAGGTTAAAGAGTTACTGAAAGAAAAACATCCAGAACTAGAAAAAGAAGAAAAAGCTAAAGATAGTGACTATGATTCAATTGAAGAGATTCTAAATAAATACTATATAGTATTTGGAGATTATGAAGATGAAGTAGAAAAAAAAGAACAATTCAAAGAACAATCAGCAAATTTAATAATCAAAAATTATAATGATAAAGATAAAGAAAAAATATCTAAATATGCTCATGAATATGATGCAGCCTTTGATCTTAGATATTTTAGAGAAAAAGCAATCCTGATTTAATCTCATTAAATAATTATGATTGATCTTTATTTGACAATTGAAGTTTCTGTATGAATTGTTTGTTAACTAATATCTCAATTATCACTAGCCAAAAAAGAAATTGAAATTAAAGGAGAAATTATTAATGCTGAATATACTGGAAATATTAGAATTCTTTTGTATAACAATTTTAATAAATTTTATGAAATCTAATCTAATGAATAAATTGTCCAAGCAGTCTTTTTATAATTCACTCTAATTAAAAAAATAATATCTGTAAATACCAGAGAAGAATTAGAAGAATTATCTCATGGAACTCAAGGATTTGGATCAATTAAAAAGGATGAAATAGAAGTATACTTCCTAGATAAAAAAGAAATTACAAAGTAGTTGAACAATAAGAGTTAATACTTGGATAACAAGATGTCTTATATAATCTATTACAAGTATATAAAGATATTTTTACATCAGATCTAAATGAACTTGGATGAATTAATATTATTCAATATTCAATTAATACTGAAAATGAAAAGTCTGTTAATCAAAAAACTTACAGAGTAACTATATCTGATCAAGAATTTATTTATGATAAATTTAGTAAATACTAGATGCAGATATCATCCAAAAATCCAATAGTCCCCGGATCTTATCTATTATAGTAGCAATAAAGAAAAATAACAAGAAATAATTTTATATTAATTATAGAAAACTTAATACTTTCATCAAGAAAGATGCCTATTCTTTATCATGAATTGATAAAATGATAGATAATCTTGAAGATGCAAAATGATTTTTATTTATGAATCTTATATTTGGATATTGACAAATCAAAATAGAACTATTCAATATTGAAAAGATAGTATTCATTTCAAGAGAAGAATTATACAAATTCAAAATTATATCTTTTGGACTTTATAATATACCAGTAACTTTTTAATGAGCTATGGATAGCATACTTGAAGATTATAATTAGAAATTTGTTATGATCTATATTAATGATATAAATGTATACTCAAAAACTTGGAAAGAACATTTAGAATACCTACAAAAAGTTTTTTAATAGATTAGAGAAGCTGAATTAAAACTTAACTTAGAGAAATATAACTTTACTTGAGATAACTTACCCTTGTTAGGACATATTATTACTCAAGATGAAATTTTACCAGATCTCTCAACTATTCAACAAATTCAGGAGTTTTCTATATCAACAAATATCAAGAAGCTTAGTTCATTTTTAGGACTAGCTGGATATTACAAAAAATTTATCAAAGAATTCTTACAGATAGCAGTATCTTTATTTAAACTTTTAAAGAATAATATTATTTTCAATTGAATTATAGACCAAGAAAATATATTTCAAACTTTGAAAGAAAAACTCATCTCTGCTCTAATCTTAATCTATCTTGATTTCACAAAGAAATTCTATCTCTACACTGATGTCTTTAACTCTGAACTTGGTGCAGTATTATCATAAAAAGATGATAAAGGAAGAGAATGAGTAGTAGTCTATGCAAGTATTTCACTCAAACTAGCAAAAAAGAATTATAGTATCATTAAAAAAGAAGCTCTGGCTATAGTCTGGACTGTTAGATAATTTTGATATTATTTTCTTGGATCTCTTTGAAATTATTACTAATCATAATATATTTTGATAATTATTTACTAAACAAGTTAATCCTGAACCCCAAAACTCAAGATAGATAATGATTATAATGGAATACAACTTTATTATTACCTATAGAGCTGGAAAAACTAATCAAAATATGGATATACTCTCAAGAATATATTTGCAGGAGTAGAATACTAAAACTTACTTAATTAATTAACTAATTAAAATAATTTTTACTAGATAACTAATTAAATAACTTATCCAAATCTAATTAACTCAACACAATAGATTTAATAATATATCATAACTTAATAAAATATTTAGAAAATGAAAATTATCCTGTAGAATATACTGAAGAATAGTAAAAGAAAATTTGTCAGCAATTAAAATACTTTTTAATAATTAATAAAATACTTTACAAAAAGAATAAAAGAAGAAAATCTATTATATTACTTCAAGTATTAAAAGAAAATGAAATTAAAATAGTAATGACTAACATATATTCAGATTTACTTGCTGAATATTTTGAATTTGATAGAATTTATTAATGAATTACTATTAGATATTGGTGGAATAGAATAAGAATCAATATAAAAAACTTTGTTAGATCTTATGAAACTTGTCAAAGAACTAATAGACAAACTACAAAACAATCTCTACATCTTATTAAAATTAGACAATCTTTTAATAGAATTGTAATTAATCTTGTTAACCCTTGCAAAGTAATCAAGAAAAGAAATTGATATATTGCTATAGAAATAAATCCACTCACAAAATGATCTAAAGTAAAAGCAATTCTAAATAAAGAAGTCAGTACAATTGCTGAATTTATTTTTGAAGAAATAATTTGTAAATATAGATATCCTAAAGAATTACAGTCTGATCAAGAAACTGAATTCACAGCTCAAGTAATTGAAAAACTCACCACTTAATTTGAAATTAAACACAAGTTTTCATCATCATATTATCTGCAAATCAATGAAATAATAGAATAATTTAACAGAACTTTATATAGAATACTTCAAAAATATTGTATTATATTAAATAAATAATAGGATGTGTATATATTATCAGTATTATTTGCATACAGGACACTTCAAAATAATATTATCAAACATGAATTTTTCTTATTAACCTATAAAAGAGATACCTAATTACCAATTATTTTGAAATATCCATCATCCATAGCAGAAAATAAAAATGAAGAAGATGAAATATTAGATCAAATATTTTTATTAATTCATTACTTATCAGATGATATCAATACAGTACAAAATCAAATTAAAAGATAGTAACAATAAATAAAAGAAAGATATAACTTAAAATTACAAAGAATTACATAATTTGAAATTGGTAATAAAGTTCTAATATACAATATAAAACAACATGTTACTTATAGAAATAAATTTCAGTCACAATAAAGTATAGAATAATTCTACATTCATGAAACTCTTGGTAATGGAGCTTACAAATTATAAAATCAATATGATCAGTTATTATACAAAACTTTTAATGATACTTAATTAAAGTATTACTATAGTAGAAATGAATACTTTGAGTCAAGAATAATTATTGATCACATGGAAATACCAACAATAGAAGAAGAAAATAAAGAATAGATTTTTAGTCTCATGATATTTATTATTTATCCCTTAATTTATATAAATCTTATTTAGTAATATATATATACATATATATTGATCACTTATTAAAAATTTTGTTTTATAAATATAGAACTTTTACTTTAATATTTTCTTTAAATTTTTATCACTTTTAATTATTTTAATATCTTTATTAAATAGTTTAAATTCTTATTAATATTTAATTCTTTAAAAATGAATACTCTTTTTAATAACTTCAATTTTATTCAAAATATTTTGACTCTTCATTAACAATTGAAAGAAAATGAATTTTATGAAACTTTACAAATTCATGTAAATTAATTAATACTTGAAGATAATAGTCAGAAAGTTATTTATAATCTTATTATTAGAAGACAACTTAATATAAGTATGTCTTTAGAAATATCTTAAGAATCAGTATCAATCATAAAAGAAGTTTTAACTTCTATAACTAATTTACAGAATAGTATCAAAGTAAAATAATTTGTAAATATTATTAATATCAAAATATCAAGAATAGCAATTATAATAAATATTAATTATCAATTTTGATCTGATCAAAGCTGAAAGATAAGAGTTCAGATTATATTTAATAATCTATTTAAAAATCATAATAATCAATTTGATAAATCATAATTTATTAGATATTATTATTTTGAATAATTACTTAAAAAAATATCTAGATAGTACTCTTAAAAATTAATAGAACTACAAAGAGAACTAGCTTAATCCAAAGAAATTACTTTAATTAGAAGATATTTTCTTTTTGAAAAATGAATTTATCAGTTACTAGAAAAATATGAACTTGAGAAAGTATAACTTTCAACAAATTACTTATAATAACCTGATACATATAAGAAATAAAGAAATCAAAGAAATTTTAAAAAGAATTTAATAGTCTTACTGAAGCTCAATCTTACTTAGAGAAACTAAATATTACTATAGTAACATAAATTTCTTTAATTTCATAATTTTTTGAACTTAAGAGTTTTTGATCAATTAATCAATCTTTAAATAATATATGATTTCAAATAATATAATTAATATATCAATTATAAATTCAATCATGATTCAATAATATTTTTGTAATATTCTTGCAATATTTTAGTAGTACTTCAAGATTATGAATAGAAAATTAGCTCCAAAATTAATAACAGTTTACAAATGATTCAATAATAGTTCAGGAATACTTTAGAAATAATTCAGCAATAAATTTAATTTATTTTTATCATTTATCTTTTCTTTTTAAAATATCTATCTTATCTTTTTATTTTATTTTGTCATTTATATTATCTTATAATTTATCATATATATCTTATCTCTTTATTTTATTTATTTATTTATTGATCTTTATTTTAAGATTTTAACTGTAATCTAGAGTAGCAAACAAGTTTAGATAGAAACTTGTAAAATCTTAAAGATGTATAAATATCTCTACTCTAAGATCTAAAATAAATATACTTGAATAGTAATAATTCAATTATCTCTTGAAAATACTTGAGTTATACTTATCTTGTAATTTTTCTTTGATTTTTATCTTAATATCTTGTTTTCATTTATCTCTTCTATCATAATAAATTATATTCTAATTATTTATAAGTTTTTCTTGTCTAAAAAACTTAGGTAGTAGATACTCTTTACTTAAAATAAGCCAAGTATATTTTATTTGATTTAGAAGATTCTTGTAAGCTTTCTTACTTATAAAAGCTTAGTTTAACATTTATTACTTTAGTATAGTATTTATTACTTTTGTTTTATATTTATTATATTTGATATTTATTACCTTGATTAAGTATTTATTACTTTAAGTTTTTGATACTTATTCTTAGTTTAGTTTTCATAATTATAATTTTGTTTTTATATTTCTGTTTTATTTTATTTTTATCTTGTATTAATATAATACTTATAAGTATTAGTACTAAAAAACCTTTAGAATAATAGTAATTTCCTTTATCTTTATAAATAATTCAGTCTTCATTCTTAAAACTTATTATAAACTATATTTATAATAAAATTTATCTTTCAGAGTATATTTTATAATAATATTTGCATGTACTTTCTTTATATTCTTTATAACTTGTATTATATTTAGAAATATTCTATTAGCTGAGATCAGAACTTATTTTCTGATTTTTGATTTGAATTCTCTTCTATAAATTTGAATCTTATATTCTTTTGGATATTTATTTTCAAAATCTACTTTACAAAATAAATTGATGAATTTATTTATATATTTTTCTATAATACTAGTTTGTTATAAGATTTCAATCTTATTTTGTCATTAATTAATTCTTTCTTGGATACAGAAGTATATAACAAATTAATAACTAAAACTATGAAGTTAATATAATCTTCTAGTTATGTGATGCAATATATTCAGATAATTTATACAGAAAAGTCAGGATATAATATTATATTAGAAAAATTTATACAGAAGATTTAAGATATATAGTAATATTATTTAAAATAGAATTCACACAAAAAACTAAATCAA
>CAJVPS010001728.1:0-14313 GCA_910591765.1 Ambispora leptoticha | reverse complement strand
ATCTGTCTAAAAGTATGAAAGTGATTTTTTTATGATATATTAGCTTGGTGAGTTCTTATTCACATTTTCTAACTTTGATTAGATATTATATTAACAATATTATCTCTTGTTCTTGTAATAGGGTGCATCATATAATATTCATCAATTAATTTTTTGATTCATGCATTGCCACAGAACTTTATATGATAACAATAGGCAGGACCAAAAATAAGATAATAGATTTATTAGAATTTATGAATATTTTAAAATGAACATATTCATTATCTTACTTTTATCTTCTACTACTTACTCTTGTTGCCACCATTATGATCAGGGAAATTTGCTTCTATCATATTACCACATCTTCTAATTATATGATTGAATTTATATAGCCAAAATTGTCACTTGTTCAAATTCTATATCACAAACTACAGTTAATATCATATATAGAGAAGATAGATATTCAAAGTTTTTTAGTAGTTATTCTGTTTTTTAAAGTATGATTCCAAAATTTTTTAATAATTAATTTTTATAATCTGGAAGTATTATTTAATATCACAAGTTATATTTCTTTATAGATATCTAGATATATATCATAATTTCAGTTATTAATTGATTATTTACTCATTACAATTTTATATTTATTTATTTTAAAACTATAAATATTTGCTATATTAGTGTATAACTTTTATTTAACATATTTTAACTAATATAAGAAAGTATTTCACAAATTTTTTTCTCAAATTTTTTTATATTTATATATTAAAACTCTAGATTAATATATTTAAAATGAAAATCATGGTGTAAAAACTTTTCTCAATGAATTTATCAGATTATTTAATTTATTAAGCCAAGATTAATCTTTGATATATATAGTTAAAATTAATATATTTGAAATCATTATCTTTTGCATAAGTTAATATTAATATTAAATATTTATTTGTAATTCGATTTTTACTTATTTCATAATTTATCATATAATTAATAATTTTATATTTAAGAGTGCCTGAATCTATTTGAAAATTTTAATTATATTAGAAATGAAGAATAACTTTCACTTTAGAAAGTATTTATTATTTTATTTATAAAGTTATTAATAATAATTTTAATATAATTCTCATTGTCTCTCTTTTATCTATTTTCTTTCTTCTGCTAATATTTCATTAATCAGATTATTTTATAAATTAATCAAAATATTTATTTTAATAACTATAGTAATAATTATAATTAATGCAATAAAAAAAATTTTTATTAATTGAAATATTTTGCAAAAATTATAATATTTTGATAATTAAAATCCTAATAGATATTATTATTTGCTATTTTTAGATATATATAAAAATAAAATCAAACTTATATTATATTATTTATAATTATCTCATGTAAAAATTAAATAATCATAATTATATAATATAATTATTATATAAAGGATAAGTTTATTATGTATTATTTATATATTATATAATATTATAGCTTTTTGAATAACAAACTAAAACATAAAGATATTATACAACTTCACAAGAAATTCTTTTTGCTCTTTAAAATTAATATATTATAAGATAAATAATAAAGTCAAAAATATCAGTTTCTTAATAATCTTTTATACTAATAAAAGATAATATAAAATGTATTAAGAAAAAAAGATATGAATATATTTTTATTTATTATTTATTATATAATATTTGATATCTGAAATAAAATCCTATCTAAGTAAAAAATATTAAAAAATGTGATTAGAATTTACACAAAATCATGAAAATTAAACTATTGAAGATTGATTGAAAATTATATAATCTGACAAGTTCAAATTTAAAATTTTTGATTTAAATAAAAAGTAATATTACTGAAATATCCAGAAGTGCTATTAAATCAGTTTTATATTAAGTTTACAGTAAATTTGAAGATGAATTAGTAATAATTTGGAATTGTTTTACATTCTGAAATATTAATGACTTTTGTAAGATTGATGATATCATGAATACTGAATTATATTAATAAATACTTTATAAAAATCTTATAATTGCTATTAAAGATCATGGATTTACTATTAAAAATATCATTTTTCAACAAGATGGAAATTCCAAACATACAGAAATTTTGACAAAATGATGATTAGGAATAATGAGTTTGAGTTTTGGATTGGTCATCACAATCTCCTGATCTAAATCCCATTAAGCATTTATGGAATGAGATTGATCATCATTTCCAGTGTAAATTTTGGATAAGAAAGACAAGATACAACATATTTGACAGGAAATTGATATTGAAATCTGTACCAACCTGATCCAGAAAGAATTCGTGGTGTAATAAAGGCACGAGGTGGTTATATAAGATGATAGAATAGACTGAATTCTACCTAATATGCATGTTTAAATAAAAAAATTAGTAGTTAATTAAGTTTAATATGTCATATTTTATTATGTACAAAAAAAGAAAAAAAGTAATGCAACAGTACTTAACAAATAAACGCGTAATTTGCGGGATAATTATTTTATGCATCCATATTTAGTTTTGATAATCTAAAAACTATACTTTTACAAACAAAACCCTCAAATTTGCGTGAGATATTTTAATAAAACAAAAATTATCTTTTTGTATGATCGTCACCGTAAAATCTTTCAAAAGGAATCCATTCGAATAATTGACTCAATAAATTAATTTTATTGCATCCTTTATTAGAATGTCGATGTCTTTATCTCCGCTAGACAATTCATCGTCATAAATTCCTTTAGCAGTATCTATTCTCTTGACAATCGTAATATTTTACTACAATTATGAGTATTGTGAACTAAACACTCATCGTAGTATTATCCGTCTGACATTCAGTTCATTCTTTTACAATGATGAGTATTGGTTCCACCTTTGAGTTCATTTTTATATCTGTGAAGTTCAACCTAGAATATATAAGTCATTACTATCAAGTAATCATTTGTAACTGGATTTTTAGCTATTTCATAATATGCTATCGCCGTAATCATAACATTAAGCTACAGTTTGAGTCAATTTTTGAAAAATTTAATGTTTCAGAAAAATAAAAAGCAACATTCACTTTGTAAATAATTTCAGCACACAACTTTCCTTTTTGTTCAAATCCATATTTTCCATGATTCAATTTGTAATCCAATGACCAGATTGCTTTATAAATTCAAAACCTCCTCTTACAAGACATTCAACGTTGATAATTTTTCAAAAGGAATATATTTGAATAATTCATATTCTTTAGATTTAACAATTTTCTTGCATTTTTTATTAGATTATCGATATCTTTATTTCCGCTGGAGAATTCATCTTTATAATTCATTTGTAATATAATAGCCATTTTTTTGAAATATTAACATTTGCTACATTCGTTAGCTAAATATTTATCGCAGTCCTCATTCTCTTTGATATTTTAGTACATTTACTACAATGATAAGTATTTTCTTCCATCTTTAAGTTCACTTTATGTCTATGAAATGACCATTACTTCAAGTAATCGTTTGTGACTGGGTTTTTGGTCATTCTATAATATGCTATCAGATTGTCGTAATCATAACATTTAGGCCCAGTTTGAATCTATTTTTGAAAAAAGCAACGCTCACTTTAGAGAATGCTCATTTTTTACTTCATTTATAAATTCTTGAGTAATTTGCTTTGAATTGCATAATGATTTCAACATCATTTCTCTTTCACTTCTTCGCTTAAATTTATTTTCTTCATGATCCCATAAATAGTCATTATCATAATCCAATGGTCATCCAGTTAGGATGCTTTATAAATTGATCCAAAATCTCCTTTTGCAAGATATTCAAAGGAATCCCATTCAAATATCTATTATTTATAGTTAATTTTGTTGCATTTTTTTATTAGTTTGTCAATATCTTTGTATCCGCTAGACGCGTTATAAATTTTTTTATGATAATTGAACAGTCACCGCAGTATCTATTCTTTTGACATTCAATACATTTGTTACAATTATGAGTATTTTGATTTCATCTTTCAATTTACTGGAAACGATAACGATAAAGTTCGATCATAAAAATATGTAGTATGATTTTATCAATATGAATAAATAAGTATAAATTGCAATTATTTTCGCAATTATCCGTGTGGTATACTAATATCGTATGTGCTTTTTATCACCAATGAAAGATAATTGATGAAAATTAATAACAAATATAAAGTAAACATTCGACTGGTGCAAACCTGCATTTGGGTGGATTTGTTGTTTTTGTTCGTATTCGTAGGTATGCTCTTTTGTAATTTTTTAGCTCGTCAGAAACTCATTTCCAAGTTGTAATACTAAATTTACACATATAATGTTTGCTATTGTAGTTCGTATTCCTTTATCACCAATTGCAATTTCGTACATGAACATTCCAAAGCTATAAATATCTGTTGCTGGACAATTTTTTGATTATATTTTGTTGGAATGTACAAACTCTACTCTTCTTTGAATTATTGTTAGATTATTCGACAATCTAATATATACATTTTAATTTGTCTTCCAAGCAAATTTTTCGTAGTTTTGAATTAATAATTCAAACACGATTTTTGCGTCTCCTTTTCGTAGTTTCTTTATGAGCCAATTTGTAATCAAATAGTTCATCCAATCAAACTGCTATATAGGTTGACCGAAACCATCCTTTTGCAAGATATTTAATCGGGCATAATAACACTACTTTCCAACATGTCCCACAGATTCCTATGTTTTTTTAAAATTTGGTAGTAATTGTAAATGCATATTATGACGATTTTTCAAATCATACAAAGTTTCTTGAGTATACATGTACAATAAGTGCTGTTTGAATAGCTCAATATTTAGGTACTCATACTTCTTTTAGAAAAGTTGCTGTTATTTGTAAAAATACAACGATAATTTATTCATCTTTCTTGGGCAGATAGCAACTATTTTCTGGTGTGCACCTGGGGTTGTTATTTCTGTCATGTGTAATTTTATGTGCACGTACATGGACTGGTACATGTATTGATGTACTATACATGATGACTTAAATACATTCATGTACAGATTTTTGCATGTGCCAATTTATTTGTCACTAGAAACTAAAAATTAAAGCTACATGTACATGTACATGCACATGTATTAACAAGTACGCACATATATATGCATTATTATTAAAACACCCATGGATTTACCATAATTCACACTAAACCAGCATATCGTGCCTCGAAGATAAACGCCGGATCTAACTTTTCCGCAATCCTCAATGCCTTCGTTCTATTCTGTGAGATGTTGATCGCAAAATCACCAATAATGGGAGCAACCATCTCGTATAAACCCGAATTGAATAACTTCTTTGCTGGCGACATCTGCCCGAGTCTCGAGTGTTGAAGAGCCAACGATAAAGCGAATTTGCTCGAGTGTTCGTACATGTTATGCTTTTTCAATAGTTCGTATATCTTTTGGAGGATTGAAACAGATTTCGATGTATTGCCAGTCAATGAGTATGCCTTGTCGAGTGCGTGTACGAGCATGATTGAAGAGAAATCTAAGTCATGTTCTTTTCTAAGTGAACTTAGCTCTGAAATCATATTCTCAAGTGCCTTGATTATGAGAAACAACTCATAAGTGTATATCTCCTGTTCCAAGAATATCTTTGGAACGATATGAGATCCGAAATGTTCCAAAATTTTTCTGCGTCGTAAATGTATTTCCAAAGGTTCGGCGCGTTCTATTTCGCATAACCTGCATTTACACCGAATCCCAAACTTTTCAAGCAAATGGGCACGTTTTTCATAAGCAAAGATCGGGCTGACATATGAAAATGTCAAATCTTCATCTTTAGAAATAGCACGTTGCGCACGAATGAACATCAAATCTCCTAAATATATACGTTCAGCATTGGTATCGATGCACGAGTGATTGAAATATGAAGGATCTAGCCAAAGACCCAATCCATTAATATCAACATCAGTTGTAGAGGATCGTTTAAAGAGAGACCCAGAGCCATTATCTTGTTGAAACGCATTATAGAGGAGAAGTTTCTCGATTCTTTTTATATCCACGGTCTTTAGCAAATGCTCGTCCAGATCTTTTCCTGGAGTCATATCAGGACCGACATGCAGTTGATAAATTTCATGACCAAGTTCTGGCTCGTCTCGTAGTTTTTGAGCAATCGGTGGAATCAAATAAGAAATATCAGTCTGAATTTTATTTCCAAGTATAAAAAAGTTAGGCGTTTCTTGTTCAAAGACAATCTCAAATGCTTTAGAAACCATTAATAAGGTGTGCTGTGGTATGTCTTGTTTAGAGACCCATTTACGACCCTTTGCACCTCCTTGTTTCAATTCGATCGCACCACTGATGTAGTCGGCATGATTCAATCTTGGTCCTCCAGCGTGCACCCAGTCTTGTTCACAGAAATCTTCTACAATTTCACTTTGCTTCAAAAATTCATTTATTATGTTGACATAGTCATATTCTCCATGCTTATTTTCAGAATTCATCATTTCTGACTGTTTTAAAAATTGTTCAACCTCTCTCCTGATTTGTCCGTCGAAAGAATTTCTCGATTTCGGTCGTTTAAGCAATTCATGGAAGACATTTACCGCTTCTTCATACCGTTTGAGATTGAGAAGAGCTTTGCCTTTTCGGATGCTTGCCTTAAGGTGTTTAGGATCTAGTTTCAATGCTATCTCCGTATCCATCAGCGATTTTTCGAACTGACGCGATCGCAAATATGCTTCCGCTCTATTCGCATAAAGGGTGACATTTCGCGGATCCAATTCGACTCCAAGCGAATACATTCTCACGGCTGACGCGAAATCACTCATTTCAAAGTATTTATTGCCGTATAATCGGTAATCATCGGCTGTTTTATTTTTATTCGTTTTCGATTTATTTTTCGAGGCCTCCTCTTTGTCCGATTCCCATTCAATCTCACTTAACAAACTGTCATTTGGATTCACGATAGTAATCTGATCCGGATAATCAGAACGAATCAAAGAGAATCCATCCTCTCCAATTTTGTAATATGGATTTTGAACCGCGATGATTGTACCAATTGGAAGAAGTTTAGAAACCTGATCAACTGACAATCCACTTGCTGGAATTGTGTTTTTCGGGAGCCAATTGTACATCGAGATACGCTCAGCGTCTCCCTCAGGATCTTCGATGACTGTGGAAAGCGCCACGGATTTTGCGCATTTCGTGATTACACGGCACAAGAGAAATCGATTTTCATGGAATGTATTGATCTCAAGATCAGAGATTGAAAGTCGATTTGCAGGGTGAAGTTGAACTTTTCTGTTCGTTCTGTTTTGCTCAACAAAATCACCGTTGATGGTTGGTTGGTAAGTGTAGTAAACATTGGTTTTGTATTCTTCGAGACATTGTAACCACTTTTCGTGCTGGGAGATTAACTCTTGCCTGGAACGACGTTTGTTACGTCCCATTGATTGGTTTATAAATTTATTTCTCAAGATATCTTCAAAAGAACTCATTTAATAATATTATTGGATATTGGATATGAATAATAATATTAAATAAAGAAAAGGAAGTAACCAACTTTTTCTTTCAATAATGAGTTTTATTATTCTAATATTGATGCACTTTTTTATATAATATGCCTTAATCAATTAATCTATCAAAACAATGATGATAATTATAAATAATTCTCACGCAACAGCTCACTATTATCTTTCTTACGCGAGCATTTTTTAAATTTTATCTAACGACAATATGGCTGTGCTCTGCTGCTCTTACTTATATCATAATAATAATGACGATAATGGATAATAATTGTCTTGACTTTATCAGGTCAGGAGTGCCCCTGATTTTTTTATCAATCTGTGTTTTACATGTGAGATGCAAGTTATCATTAACAACAGTGCGCATTTTCGCAACAGTTCTAATAAAGATAAGCTTTTCAGTTGCTAGCAAAGGAAATTCGATCAGAGCTGTGCCAATACAACTGTTTGAGCGAATCTTCACATCTGGCATTCATCATGCTTGAGAATGTGCACTAATCTTCTAGTCTAGCATACGTACACTATCTTTGATTCATAATGATTGACGCATTTTTTTTTTCAATTATTGGCGTTAGTGTATTTTCACCGCCGCCTCTGTTATACAAAATTCAAAATATTCTAGTAAAAATATATTAATTGATAAATACATGTTAAAGGGTGCTGAGTTTTGTACGCAATATTTTTTAACATTAATGACACAACGATGCAAACAAAAATTTACTAACTTTGATTTGCGTAACGGTAAAAAACACAAGTATAGATCATATACCAGATATAGTAATTAATCGTTAATTTTAACCAATAATGGTTTTTTTCATTCGCACATGAACTAGGCATACATGTACATGTATAACGAACACAGTTTATATGGATTAATATTCTTATCCTTAATAATAATAATAATCCGCGTAATGCTTATCATTATTTTAAGATTTTTTATAGCCAAAGAATCATACAATTATTCAATCATTCAATTAGCTCACAATAATATTACATAATTATATTTTAATCTTTTCAATTTACTTCTTTTTTGGTTGAATACTTGATTTACTCCTAGTTTTAAATTTTAATTAGTATTATATTAATGAATTGTGCTTGTACATGTATACTTGAATTCACAAGGAATAATTTCAATATAATCGGTATAACTAAAAATAGTGGTACGTGCATCAACCTTATTTTACAGTACAAAAGGAATGTACAGTATATGTCAGATCCCCATTCTTTTGTTTAAGGACAATCTCAATTGACCTCCTTATACTGGATTCTAGGTTTGTCGTAAACAAAAAGAAGATACCCCAATTTTCACTGCATGAAAAATGTGTATTTCTTCATTTTACATACACCGATTGTGGCTTTATTTACATTGGTTAATGAAGGGATATCTTTCTATTTTAGTGTAGACTTGCAACACCAATTTCCGTTTTCGATGCATTTTTGTTTTGAATTTTTCTTTTCTCTCCAATAACGACAAATTATCCCTGCAGTAGGAGAATAAAATGTGGTTATATATTGATATAAACTTTTTTATTTAGCATCAAATAAAGTGTGCGCTTCAAAGTTCTAATTCATATACATATACATGTATGTATGTACAGTTGGTTAGAATGATTTAAATTTGGATCGGCGAATCTAATAACCAAGATAGCATGTGAAATATTGTTCTCCGATTGGTTAACAATAGGATATAGATCGAAAAATTTGGAAATGAAAGTATTTTTTGCTTTCGGGATACATGTACATGTAAATTGTAATTTGGTAATTTTTTAGCCTGTTTCTACGAAACCTACCCTGTTTGTGACTAGTGAAGTTTTCATATATATATCTATATTGTGTATTTGTCAATTCTAGTTATTGAAGCTAAATTTTAAATTATCGGTGTAATGCTTAAAGTAATTTATTTTGAGAATTAAAAATAAAAGCATCTTCCTTACACTTTAGTAAATGTTTATTTCACCTCTTTTATTAACTTTAAACTAGGCAGTGAAATTTTAATAAATTGAATTGATTTTTTTTTTTTTGACATTTTCAACAATTAATGTGACGAGTATTTTTGATTCTAGTTCTGAGTTCATTTATAATATATTTTTAATGATATTGTATTAGATTTTATACAGCGCTTGAAATATGAGAAAATAAATTTATTAAACAATCGAAATGTATCATTGTTATTTTAGCATCTTTCTAATGTTTGTTATACAGCACATATTTTAGCTCATTTATAAAGCAAAACAACTTTCAAAGATTTATGATTGTTAGCAAATTTTCTTGAAATAATTTGTAGGAAATCAATACGTACGGTTGTTCAATACATTACTATGCTAAACAGTTATATAATTTATAAAACGTTAAAAGAAAGTGTAATTCTATGGTATGGGTAAATGAGAACCAACAAATTAATAATCTTTAAACTTATATATACCGTAAAATCGTTATTTTGAGACAAAAGGTTGATTGCCTGACCTGATTTTTGAGATAACGTTCATGTGCTTTGACATAAAAATCATATAAATATATTTCTTTTAAAGTATGCTGGTTTTCATTTTCTTGCTTTTATGTTTTTTTATTTTTTTATTTATTTTTTCCCCTCGTATTTCTATTGTTGTTTGCCTTGCATTTTCGTTAAGTCTTTTTTTTTCTTGTATTACACAGCGAACATGCATAAGAAAAATTTTTCGTTATTTTTTGTTTGTTTCGCGTGCAAGTTCTTTGCGTTTATTTACAAGCACAAAATCGACCGGAATCGAAGAATGATGACAATAAAAACAAAAAAAGTTCGAGACTGTGTCGAATTTATATTAAAATAATCCAGTTTATCAAGTTTACCAATGCTATATAGGGTGCGCTTTATTTCGGGACGCCCATAGGCGTTATTTCGAGGCTATGTATGCTATTATTAGAGGGTGTGATTTCGAAATAACGTCCATGCTCGTTATTTCGCGGTTTTATGGTATACATGTATATATTTCATATAACAAAGTGATGCCATATTCAGAACATGCGTCATTTTATTTTATTGAAGATCGAATTTCTCAATATCTTCATCTCAATATCCAATGAAAAAGAACAGGATAATGAAAGGATAGGCTTTATTACTTTGTGGTAGACGAGCATAAAAGTTCAATGGGTTTTATATGCGTACATAGCTTATAATAGAATCATAGTGGTTAGTCTCTTAATCGAACTTTCTGAATTACGAACGAATATGCTTTGTATATAAATTTGATTATGGGATCGGACGGAGATGTAAATAAATATTTAGATATAACAATAGTATTGTTAGGGTTATTTACTCCTTCTGGTAATTCATTGCTGCAACTCCTCTTATGTGTTGAGATTAAGAGGTAAAAGATGAAATAATTTTTACCGTAATTTGATACTCAAATTATTTGCATTTTGAGATCTAATAACGTTGAAAAACTTTTTTTATTATTTTTGAGATACTCATTATATAAAAATACTACATGTATGTATATATTGATATCTAGGCTAACAATACAATGTTGATAACAATGAAAAATAATTTCGATCTTAAGAAACCTGAGTGACATATTCTGTACATGTATTATTGATCAAATCTCGTTGTTTTACTATTGTTATCATTTCAAACATCCGTGTTCATACATCGATATAAACGCCCCCAAGATGGAATCGAATACTCATGACTGTATTAAACTTCAATATTGTCAAGAAAATAATTGCTATTATGATGTGTGTTCAGGCCAGAAGATTCATGTCTCTTAAAAAATCCATCAGGTCTTACTCAAATAAATTGGGATGTAAACAATGATCCTGACGAATGACGAAACCTTTAGTCAAGTAATTTTGTTTTGACAAATTGACGATTGATGAAATCTATTTTTTCTCTTTATATAAATTATTATTAAGTATAACTATTAGAATTATTTGTTAATATTATTAAAAGTAAATTTTCTAGTTATTGGTAAACAACATGTTATAATGGGATTTTTTGTCTGTTACCATGCATTAATAATGGCAGCATCAAAATTTCAAACTTTAATGATATACTCAACATTCTGACATTTATAAAAATACGTTTCTAAAGATACTAATTTTCAAAATAATATTTGTAGATAAATCCACAAATAATAAAAGGAATATCTTCTAACATACTTATAAAGAAAATTAATTACTTGAAATTAAATGTAATCCTTTTCATTTTTTTACTATTTGAAAAACCTCATAAACATCAACCACAAAATCTATCCGCTGAGATTATTCATCTAAAAGCCTATGTTCATAAGAATATTTGCAGCAATAATTACCTGAAATATTAAACAACATAAGTCACAACTAAACCCAAAACAAGGACCTTGCTTTGAATGGTTCCGTACATGTAATTTGATCCCATAATGTCTTCAGAATTAAAATTTATATAAAAAGCTGCCCTTTACTTCATCACCATATTCTTTATTAAGAAATTTCCATCCAATAGGATTATGACCACCGATAATTTTGTTAGAACCTTTGGTTGGCCCTTTACTATCACATAAATGGTGAAAATCGCTAGCAGTAAATCCATCTTGGCTGCGACGCAATAATAAATTAAATTCAAATGGATGATTTTTTTCCTTATCTTGTTCTTTAATCCATTGAATAATTTTATCGACTTGACCTCGAGAAAGAATTGTTGATATTGATTTATGAATGGGATGAAGTGATACTTGTTGTTCCTCACGTTCAGGTACCAAATGATAATGCAATAAATCGTTATAAGGCTTTTTTGGTAATATCTCCGAGTATGGCAACACTTTGTTATAGAATCAACAGAGTTTATTTGAAAGAAACGAATTAACGTATACAATTTTTAAGCGTAGAGCTGAGTTGATTGAATTCGTTTGTGACCATTGATCCACTGGAATCGATAAATCGGCATTGCCAGAAGCTGACGTTTGAGCGATTCATCACTCAATAACCTTTTCCCAAATTTCAATTTCTTTAAAATTTGTTTGAGCAAAGTGGTGATTGCTGTTTCTTGAATATTTGCGAAATCGTTGGATTGAAAAACCGCAGCAGGATTTTTACACGTAATCTCTATACAGAATTCCTGGAGTTTGGCAAAGGTATTATGTGTGATATTTGTACACTAAAGTATTGAAAGTTTTCATATCTATCGATACATTCGGCGAATTACTTTATGATCCTCTATAAAAACTTTATTGAAAAGAAAACCACGTAATTGACTTATTTCTATCAAAGTTTGATAGAGTCTATATGATATAAATGGATTTAATGAGGATTCTACTTGATTTAATCTGGAATTTTTAAAATAAATTAGTATTTATATGTAAAAATGTAAATTTCAGATTTTATTGATTTATTTTTCTTTACCTTAATCTGAGTATACGGTGTGTAAAAAAAACTGAAATTACTATTTTTACTTATATTCAATGAATATTTATTTAATCATATAAATTTTAAATATATATGCTTGATAACCTAGTGAACAAGTTATTTAAAAACATTTAATATCTTATCTTAATAAAATTTTTCATAATTAATATTTTTTTATTAAAATATTTTTTGAAAAAATTGATTATAAAAAATTTAAAATGTTTTTTTAATCTTTTTTTGTTTGTTATTCAATGAATATTTATTAAAATTATATAAATTTTAAATTCCAAAAATGTTCAATCTTGTGTTGTTTAATGCTCTAAAAGTTAGAGATGTTATTAATAATATTAATAAGTATAGATCTGATGTTGATAGCTAAATGTCATAAGATTAAATATTTATATTGAATAAAGATTATTGAAAAAGTAAATTTTTAATGATAAAGGGCAAAACTTGCAAGATTTGCTAGATTTCATATAGAAGTTAGATTATTCCGAAACCATGTATAAATTCTAATTCTTAAGCCAATTGTATAACATAATACTAATTTTAATGATTTTTCCGTAAATTTTCGATTGTCTGCTAAGAAAATTCTTATAATGTCACCATTATCATACTCTAAACAAATATGTACTATATTCGAAGTAAGATCTATTTAATAAGAGTTTATATAGGTTTCGATTAATTTTTCCATACATATTCTGGTTTTTATTTTTCTTCATGAATAACCTGTTACTTTTCCTTAAATTATTCATCTAATTTGTCCTTTTCACTTCGCCAAACGCGTCTGTACCAATCGCTACTTTATTTGTAAATGATTCAAAGTCGTAAAACAATTTTTTGTAATTTCAAGTTTCAAGCCATCCCTTTTTTTTTAATAAAGATAATGTAGTTATAAGAGTTTTTGTCACACATCGAATTTAAAAATCACATGTATAACGGTTATCTCGTTCGTTTGAAAAATCCATGGCCATATATCATTTTGTAAAACGAGCTCAACTATTTTGTAATAGTAAACTCTTTTTTTTGCTTTGGTTCAAACGCTCCACTTCCAAAATTTCCAAGAGGAATCGAATAGTAAATGTGCTAAATGTCAAAAAAAATAATATTATTGCGATGACTGTTTCGAATATCACAAACGAATTTATAGCGATGAATTGTCTAGCGGAGATAAAGATACGCCAATCTAATAAAAGAATGCAATGCAAAAAAATTAATAAATATAAATTTTCGCATAGAATCTTTTTGAAAGATTTTGAATACCTTGCAAAAGGTGATTTTTGGACGATTTATAAAGAACAAATTACAAGTCATAGATTTTTATAAACATATTTATTTTAAATTATTAAAAATATACAGTGGTCGTCATAAATATTCGGAATTTTTAAATTTGTATATCAATTATATGATAAATAATGAATAGAATTTCGCAAAATTTTTCAAATATATGTTTTTTGATATGAAGAATAAAGTTACTTAAGACATATTGGTATAATATCTTATTAAAAA
>CAJVPS010001727.1:0-14314 GCA_910591765.1 Ambispora leptoticha | reverse complement strand
AGCTTAATAGTTCTTCAAAGTTATCATTTGTCATTCTTCCAAGTTTTGTTGATGATAACTTTCTTAAACTTAGAATTAATTGTTCTGAGATATGTTAAAATAATCTACTAGTTCTACTGGCAATCTTCTAATGCCATGATGATATATTTTCAGTTATAATATAACTGAGTTTGTGATAAAAAAATAATTTTTCTCTGATTGAATCTGTACTCATTATTATGCTAATTATTTCTTGGTCAGTTCAGAATATATTAAAGTTTATATTTCTGTTAGAAGAGATTGCTATTACTATTTCTAGTGCGATGTTATTTAAGGTGACTTTTGCTCTTAATTTGCATGTTGGTGGTATTTTAATAAAGAATTTGAATAAATAAAAAAAATAAAGTCTATTAAATAATAAAATATGGGTTATTTATAATAAATAATATTCTATAGATGAATATGATACAGGATAAATATAATAAATTAAAGGATAATATAATGTAATTAATTTAGACTATAAAAATTCTGGATTAATATATTTTCCAGAAAGATTATATATAAGGAGGTTTTTTAGACAAATAGAATTGTAATGCGAGCTAATTTTTATGTCTAATTTCTATGCTATAGTATATAATTCCACAATTTTGGTTATGTTACTACAGATCCAGAAGTTGGTATAATTTTGTATCATATCAGATAATTATACAGCCATATAATTTCTATTGGTACTCTTTATATTAATTTGATTTTTATGTTTATTTATTGTTCTACTATTAATTTCTCTTTTATTTTGATAGTGAAATTGTATTTCTTCATCATTTATTTTAATATTATCAATAATATAGGTTTTTCATGGATTTTGTTAACTTAACAAAGATAATGATATTATTCTACTATTATTATTGCTCACTTTTTATTTTTCTTTATTGTTATCTATTTTACTATTAATCAGAAAAGTATTATTTCTTCTATTATTTTCTGTCTCTTTAGATCTGTATTATCTATATTATTATCATGTTATGAGATAATATGAAGTGTTATCTATTCTTGGATAGTATTAGCAAGTTATTTTTCTTTCTTGAAATTCAAAATTTTAAGAATCTGAGAGAGTGAGAGATAACTGCAATATTATGTCATCATTTTTCTTATTATTTTCATCTCTTCTAGCTGTTGTGGTCCATAAAATGCTAGCTATATTCCAATCTTAACTATTTATTTCTTTATTAGTATCTTGATTACTTCTTCTGCTTATTTCTTGAATAAAAGATAAGTTATCTTTATTTTTATTATATTCTTGATCACCTGATTAGTAATTGGTAGGTTGAATGATTTCATATTCTAAATATCAATTAGTTTTGATATCTTCTGAAGTCAAGTTATGACTACTGAGACTGAAGCTATGTATTTCATAAAGCAATATCAGACTTTTCAAATATTGCAGGAAATGAGGAAGAAACTCCTCTTCTTTTAATTCAATATGTTTCCAAGAGGATATAAGAAGGTATAGTTTCTTATCTACATTCTAATAATATTCAAGATAAGTGATAGAATAAGGAATTTTCTATCCTTTTCTAGTATCAAGAGATAGAACTTCTTCTTCTTTTTGAAAATTAATTTGTGGTAAATAAGCAATCTCTTCTTCATCTTCTTCTGTAAGATTGATAATAAATTTTTCTTCTTCATTATTAATGAACATAATCTATAATCTCTATAATTCATTCTTTTTCTGTTTCTACACTAATGACAGTGACAATTTTGTAAACTATACTGGTGGTCTTAATATTGTTATTCTAACTAATCTTCAGTTAGAATAATTCTTTCAACTTTTAGATATTAATAATATTGATGACTAGTATGAGGAGAATTACCTTAATATTTAAAGTTGCAAATATGTGATACTCTAAAGAGTTGATCATGAGTGATGCATTTTGAATGGTAGCTTTTAAGATGATAATATTCTTCTACTAATAGGATGTTAAGACTTTGAATAGGTATATTAATTATTTGATTTACTATAAAATTGATAGAGTTTTGCTTTTATTTGGTTAGTTCTTTATGCTAGTAAAAGCTATGGCTTATCAGTACTGAAGTCTGATTTACCAGAACTAGAAGTATTTAATTTTCTATAATAATTCTAGATTCTAATCTATTGTTCTCAAGATATAGCTTCAGATGATCACTATTATGAGGATTTTTAAGAATTTTGCCATCTAATATTCTTAATTTATAGGTATCTTTATCAAAAATTTGATGAATGTAATATGATCCTTTCTATTTCTGAGCAAATTTTTCATAGTACCAATGCTGAATTTTCATCCTTTTCATTAAGACTTTATTTTTAATAAAGAAATATTGATAATTTTTATCTTGCTAATAAGTTTCTTTTTGTTTTTGTTGGGATTTTTATATATTTTATTGAGCAATAGATCTGTTTAATTCTAATTTATCTATAATAGTACAAGCTCTTTTGACTAATTCATTTAAAGTAATATCTTCTTCATTATTAATTAGTATTAATTTAAGATTTAATAACGTGATAACTTGTCTACCATAGATAAGATAGAAAGGTATGAATTTTGTTAAACTTTATTTCATTGTTCTATAAGCAAAAAGTACTGAAGGTACATATATATTTCATTCTTTTTCATATAATTAAACTAACTTTCTAATAGTATCACATAATATTCTATTTAATCTTTCTATAAGTCTATTAGTTTGAGGATAATATGACATTAATAGATAGTGTTTAACTTGATATTTTTCAAATAATTCTTTTATCAATTCATTAGCAAAGATTATTCCTCTGTTTGATATTATTTCTTTTGAAAAACTATATCTATAGAAAATATCTTCATATAGAAATAGTATTATTGCTTCTGCTGAGCTATTTAAGATTGATCTTGCTTCTGCCTATTTGATATAATAGTTTATAGTAACTATTATATACTTATAATTATCTTTTGTTAGTATGAATGATCTAATTAGATCTATTCCTATCTTTTTAAAAGATTCTTTACTTGTTATAGGATGTAGTGCATTATTTCTTCTGATTTTTTTTTGCATTAATATATATTACATGTCTTTATATAGTTCTTAATATTAAAATGCATCTTTGGCCAATAGTAATTTTTAGTGATTCTATGGTAAGTTATTTTAATACCAAAATATTCAGTATGTATTATTACATAATTATTAAATAATACTTCTTTTATTTTATTAACTTTAATTACTTTTAAAGATTATTCTGATTCTTTCTTATTATATCTGTATAAGATTTCTTTCTTTACTAAGTATAGCTTTGCTTTATTTTTGAACTTTTATTGATCTTTTTCTAGTATTTCTTCTGGTATGACTAGAGTATCTAAATAAGTAATGAATTGCAAATATTCAAGTAATTTCATTATGTTTAAGTTGAATAATTAGATAAGAGTATATCAAGCAGTTGTTAAGTAGCTATTGATAATATATTTTCTTTATTTCTTTTGTATTTAAGTTAATTCTGATTGGAAATATCTAGATAAAGAGTCTATATTAGAATGAATTCTGCCTTTGCAATATTTAATTTTGAAGTTATAATTCTCTAGAGTCAAAATCCAGCATGCAAGTCTTTCAAAAATTTTTGATTTATTAAATAAACTCTTCAAAATATTATGATCAGTTATCAGAGTGAAAGAAATATTAGAATGTAAGTATGATCTGAATAGTTATATTATCCAAACTACTGCTAAATATTCTAATTCAGTTGCATAATAATTTTTCTCAGTATTATTTGTTCTTTTACTAGTATAAGTGATTATATGTTTATTGTCTTTTTCATCTTTTTGTATCAAAACTATTTTTAAATCAAAGCTGAAAGTGTCAATATATAGTATGAAAGGTTTCTCAAAGTCTGGATAGATTAATATAGGTGCAGTAATTAATCTATTTTTTAATTCTTCAAATACTTCTTGATACTTAATAGACTATTCAAAAGATTGATCTTTTCTCATTAATTGATTTAAAGGCATTGCTATCTTTGCAAAGTTTCTTATAAAATGTCTATATATGAGGCTAAGTCAAGAAATTCTCTTAAAATAGTTAAATTTGTCAGCCTAGAAAATTGTTCTATAGCTGAAATTTTGGCTGGATTAGGTTTCAAATCATCTTTGCTGATAATATATCCTAGAAAGATGAGTGTGATTTTGTCAAATTGACATTTACTTGACTAAAATTTTAAATCACTTTCTCTAAGCTTGTTGAATACTTGTTTTAGATATGTAAGATATTTTTCAAAGATATCTAAGAAGACATTAGTGTCATCAAGATAAATAACTACAAATTATTCAAGATAAGGCTTAAATATTTTGTTTATTAAGTACTAAAAAGTAGCTAATACATTATTTAATCCAAAAGACATTACATTAAATTCATATAGATCATTGGTAGTAATAAAGGCTGTCTTCTTTCTGTCTTCTGGTTTTACTTCTACTTGCTAATATTTAGAGACTAGATCAAGTATTGAGAAGTATTTTACTTTGTCAAATACATCAAGTAGGTCATCAATTCTAGGTAAAAAAAATTGATCTCTTTTTATAATTTTATTTAGTTGATGATAATCTATACAAAATCTATATTTGTCATTCTTTTTCTTGACTACTATTACAGATGCAGACCATGAACTGTCTAATAATAAAATAATATTTTATTTGAGCATTCTTTCAATTTCTTGTTCTATGAATTCTTTTTTAATAGGTGAGCATCTATAGTATGGTTTCAAAACTATTGGTTCTTCAGTTTCTATATTAATTTTATGTTGAATAATTGTAGTTTTTCCAGGTTTTTCATTAAAAAGATCTTGATATTCATTTAGTAACTCTTCTAATTGTTGCCTTTATTCTGGTGTCAAATCATTCTCATTAGTATTTTCTTTTTTATTAACTTGATAAAGTGATTTTGATATCAGTTTTATCTGCTTATAATACCAGTCATCTTCATTACATTTATAACATTCAGTTGATAAGTAATTGTTAGCATAGGGATATTTGTCTAAACCAGTGACTTTATTTCTCTTTAATTCTTCAAATGTTAAGTGAAAGAACTTTTCTTTATCCAATTGAGTATAATATTCTTTTACTTGTAAGTCTAATACTTTTATTTGTTTATCTAGACTTTCCTGAATATTTAGAAGTGGTTAATTAATACCATTATCTTCTTCATATTTATCTTTACTTTCTTCTTCTATTAGAGATTTTCTTTCTTTAAATCTACTAGTTGAATCAAAATCTTATTGATTTCTTGCTGAATTTTCAAGTTCTTTATAAATTGATACTGAATGAATTTTTGAGATTTTTACTAGTGATAAGAATATTATTTCTGCTATCTTCTCATCAGATTGTATAATATATAGCTAACTATAATTATTATGAATTAATATTTTAATATTTTCAGTATATCCAGTATCTATAGTATCAGCTTTCACTTCTATTTTTTTATATGCTAAAGAAGATCTAGAAGTAAGTTGACAAAATATTTCTTTTGATATTTCAATTGCAATATATAAGTCTATTATTACAATTTCTTGTAATGAAATAATAAGTTTTTTTGATTCTGGATATTTTAGATCAAAGTCAGCATCTGTTTTATGAGCGTATTTTGGTATTTTTTCTTTATCATTATTATTAAAGACTTTAAGTTCTACTTCTTTATCAATATTATATAAATTATTTTTTTCTTCAGTCTTATAATACTTTTCTAAACATGTAATAGATATTTTAATTTGTTTCTATTGACTCTCAAATTGTAATAGATCTTTGGTCTAACTTATAACTGCTTTATAAGTGTGAGCCCAATTATTTTCTAGTATAAGATCATAGTCACCATTTACAGTTACTAATATTTTGATCTTGATTGATTCAGTTTCTAAAGTAACTGGTAAGTTAATTACTTCTCTAAGCACTTTTTCTTTTTGACCATTAATACTAATTAGATTTATTGTACTAGATTTTTGAATTTTCCAATCTATCTTCTTTAAGAATTATTGAATGACTATATTACTCACAACACCACTATTAATTATTATTTTGCAGAGTGTATTATTGATAAATTCATTCATATGCATAGCATCTATAGATATTTGTTGAGTTTATTGATTTTCTTTCTCATTTTCTATTAATATTTTCTTGAGATGATTATTATTAATTGAAGGCTTTTTAGTTGTGAATGCACTCTCATCTTCTAAAGATATATTTAAGAGTTTAAATATTCTTCAGTATTCAAGTAAGCATTCTGTTTGTTATTATTATTATTATTATTATTTCTTCTATTATTATTATTATTGTGATTATTATTATCTTGACTAGTTCTATTCTTTCTTGGACTAGTATATCTACTAGTAATATGATCAGTATCTTGACAATTATAACAGATAATATTATTTCTTGAATTATTATTATTAAAGTTATTATTATTATTAAAATTATTATTAAAATTATTATTATTATTAAAATTATTATTATTATTATCGTTATTATTATTTCTTCTGCTTCTGTATTCATTGGTGATATGACCAAATTTCTACAATTATTGCACCTAATAGAATTATTTTTATTATTAGAGTGACTATTAGATTGATTAACAGTTGTTAGCTTCTCTAACTTTGAAGTAATATTTTCAATCTGCTCTACTAATTTGTTGATTCTAGTATCTACAGGTGATGTTAGCAAGTAAGATAAGCTATTTGGTATAGTATTATATTATTAAAAATTAGAACTATAAGTAATTGCTATATTAATTGCTTCTTCTAATATTGCAGGATGAGTTGAATTTATAAAGAATTTGATTTCTGATCTAAGCCCATCTATAAAATAAGATACATATAAATGAGCTGGATAGGTATTGATCAAGTTTACTCTTCTAATTAATTCTTTAATAGCTATAGCATATTATTTTATACTTTTATCAGATAGTTATTTTTTTTATTTTAATTGTTGTTATTATTCATATAGTTAGTCATGATTTCTAAAGTGCTTTTCAAATTGATATATGAATGAAGCTTCTTTTATATTTAGATTAGCATTAATAGTATAGCTTCAAGTTCTTGATCATATAATCTTTCATTAGCATATCATATGATAGCTGAGCCTTTCAGATAAGTACCTACTATTTGAATTTTTTTATTATTACTAATGCTATTAGTGATACAAGCATTTTCAAAGTCTTGAAGTCAATCAATTAGATCTTGAGTATTATCATAAAATTCTATAATCTTGATGTAATTGACTTTCTTTGGTCTTCCTAGAGCTATAGCAAGTATTCCAATCCTATGCATCAAATTTTCAAATCTATTATCAGTAGTTAATGAAGATGATGTTTCATTTTTCTTATCTCTACTCATCTCTTCTTCTTCAAGTAGTATTTGAGAAATAAAAGTTGAAGTAACAGGTATATCTTGAATGATTAGTTGTGTTTCTAAATATTTATTAAGTAATGATTACGCTAATATTTGTTCAAGAGTATCTGAATTATATTTTTCAAACTGTTATAAGATATCTAATAGTTCTTTATTTGATTTTGGCTGACTTGGATTAGATACTTCTACAGGTATATTTTGTTGCTTTCTTTGTCTATGTTCTGTCAGATATTTAGTTTTCTTGTCTTTAAACTCAAATATCTCTTATTATAATTTATAGAGATATGTCTGTACTTATTCTGTTAATAAATCAAGTTCTTCTTCTATCAAAATTGCAAATTTTTTTCTTGTCTTGATTTGGGTTTCATTATATATTACTTCTTGATGAAAGTGATAAAATTTATTTCAAATAGCCTAACGATCTGATTCAGTATAGTCTTTAAAAGATAATTCAGTAAACAGTTAAGTAAAGAATTTTTCTCTGTAACAATTTTGATTGGGTTATCTTCCTTTGAATTCTTTTTAGCTTAGATCTTCATTTTGCGCTATCTGTATAACAGATTAGTTTTGTATTATATTTTTAAGAAGATCATTTTCACTCTGAATACACAAATGATCATTATGTATTTAATACATCTAGATTTAGCATATTGTTACTCAGATGATCACCATGTGTATCACAATTATTAATTTAGATTATTAATATTTTTCTTTTAATAATTCTTTATATTTTTACTTATTCTCACTTATTATTATTTATATTTATTATATTATTATTTATATCATTTATAATTTATTGAATTATAATTAATAGCCTCTGGAGACATAAATTAAGTTAATTAATTCTGTTCAACCATATGTATTTTAAAATAGATATTATTATTAATTTATTCACTTTTTGTATTCATTTCTTTCGTTATAAATAAGATCTCTCTATTCTGTAATTTTCTCTCAGATCTAAATACTTTTAAATAATAAAATAATCATAAATTATAAAATTAAAACTTATTTATATCACATTTTATCTTATTTACAACTATTAACAAAATAATCTTATAACTTGATATCAGTAGACACGGTTATTACAAACATCACTCTCTAATACCTTATACTCACACATCATATACTACACACTTCACACACACATATTTTAGTTTTATTAAAATAATATTTTATCAGAATGAATCAAGACCAATTCACACAATTCATGGCAAGCATGACTGAATTAATCAAGACAGTTAAAGAAGATGATTCCTCTGGTCCTAAACCTTCATCTCACCTTTCAGTTAAACTACTAACTTATTCTGGAGAACCAAATGAAAATGTCTTTGTTTAGATTATACAAGTTAAAACAATATTTCAGATCCAAGGAATTACAGATAAGAAAACTCAGATACAATATGCTGCCACTTTCTTAACTGATACAGCCTTACATTAGTATCTCAATAAAGTAAAGGTAAATGATAATGTAGAGCCTTTTGAAAATTGGCAAGCTTTTGTCACAGCTTTAAGAGAAGCTTTCCAATCACCACACTATCAACAACATCTTCATAGACAACTTCACTTATTTTGTCAAACTGGATCTGTCCAAGACTATAGCATAAAGTTTAGAAATATAGTTGGACAAATTACAGATATGAGTGCTCTAGACCAAGTTACCTATTTCATAGAAGGTCTAAAACCAGCTACAAAGATAGAGATAAGTTATCAGGTACCAGAAACTTTAGAAGAAGCTTGGAAGTTAGCTATTCATTATGATACAGCTATATATGATCAAGTAGAAACAATAATAGTTATCATTCTCAAAACTAACACAGAAGTCATCAGAACAATGATCCTATACCAATGGAACTTGACCAGGCAGAAAGTTTATATAATAATAGAAGAAATAATAGTAATCAAAAGAATAATAAGTCCAAAGACACATGTTATAATTGTGGCAAACCAGACCACTTCACCAAAAATTATTATTCAAAACCAAAGACCAAAATAGCAAATATTGAAGACAAACAAGAAGAATCTTCATATAAGAGAGTTGAATTCACTCATCTTGAAGATAATAGAGAAAGACTGTTAAAATTTAATAGCTAAGTGAATGGTAAACCAGCATAAATATTGCTAGATAGTGACGCATCTAGAAACTTTGTTGATGAAAAGTTTGTATAAAAGAACAAAGTTAAACTACAGAAAACTATATTAGTTATAGTTGAACTCACAGATGGCAAGAAGATAACTACCACTATCATGACAAAGATTGATAAGCTTAAGTTAGATACTTATAGAATGTATAAGATGAATGCACAGGTATTGAAATTGCAGAGATATGATCTCATCCTAGATAAATCTTGATTATTTTACACCAACCCAATTATAGACTAAAAAAACAATATCATAACCTTTATCTATAATTCTAAGACAATAAAAGTGCAAGCTAATAATGAAGTTAAGTCAGGTTCAAGCTGCAATTTAATCTATATTTCAAGATAACAAATTGCAAATCTACCAGCAGATGCAGAGCTCTTTATTATATATCTCAATAATGCTGAAGACAAAGAAGAAGCTAAAGAGAAGTCACTTTCACTGGAAGTATTAGAAATCAAGAAGAAATTTCAAGATGTATTTCTAGAAACTTTACCAAACTAACTATCACCTAAAAGAGCAATTGATCATAAAATTGATTTCATTCCAGGATTTGAACCACCATCCAGACCCATCTATAGACTTTCTTTCACAAAAATGGATAAGCTCAAAAAGCAATTAGCTGATCTTATTCAAAAAGGTTTCATTTATCCAAGTGTCTCACCCTTTGGAGTACCAGTTCTTTTTATACATAAAAAAGAAGATACATTAAGATTATGTGTTGACTACAGAGCTTTGAATAAAATTATTATCAAGAATTACTATTCTTTATCAAGAGTTAATGAGTTGATAGATAGACTCACCAGTTCAAAATATTTTTCAAAGTTAAACTTGTATTCAGAATATCATCAAATTTACATTGCAAAAGAAGATATATATAAGATAGCATTTAGAACTCGCTATGGATATTATAAGTTCTTGGTCATACCTTTTGGTCTTATCAATGTATCAGTCATCTTTATAATGCTTATTAATAATATATTTCATGATTACCTTGATAAATTTGTGATCATATACTTAGATGATATCTTGATTTATAGTAAAATAAAGAAAAAACATATTCAACACTTACAAATAATATTAAAAATACTTTGCAAATACAAATTGTATGCCAAGTGAAAGAAATATGATATCATACAACAATATGTAGAATATCTTGGATATTTCATCTCAGCAGATAGTATTTTTATTGATCAAAAAAATATTACCGCTATTAATAATTGGCCAGCATTAATAAATATTTCAGAACTTCATTTATTCCTAAGTCTCGCAAGTTATTATAGAAAATTTGTAAAAGATTTTTTAGCAACTGCCTCACCACTTATAGCACTCCTACACAAAGATCAAGAGTATAAATGATCTACAATAGCACAACAAGTATTTGATACTCTTAAACAATATCTCACATTAGAACTAGTCTTATTGTTACCTGATCCAAAACTATCATTCACAGTTATTATAGATACTTCAGATTTTGTTATAAGAGTAGTGTTAAGCCAAAATCAAGACAAGGGTGACCAATTAATTGCTTTTGAATCAAGAAAACTTTCACCAGCTAAACAAAATTATCTGATTCATAAGAAAGAATTACTTGCAATAGTTCATGCAATCAAATTCTGAAAGCCATATTTAGAAAACCAGAAGTTCATAGTTATTACAGATCATACCTTCTTGGAATATATTAAAATATAACATAATCTTTTCAAGAGACAAGCTTGCTGATTAGAAACTTTACAGACCAGTAATTTTGAAGTTAAATACAAATCTGATAAAGATAATATAGTAGTAGATGTACTTTTACGCCAATTACATCTGGTAAATATCTCAGTTGTTATCACTAATCTTGTTGATAAAGAAGTCTTGATAAAGAACTATCAAGAAGATAAATATTTTGCAGAGATTTTTGAAGTCTTGAAGAACTTCAATAATGTCAATCCAAAGCAACAAACTAAAGTAAAGAATTTTAAATTAAAAGATGAATTACTTTACTTGAAGAATACAAGTTACCTAGCTATACTAGATAATAAAAACCTAAAGACAAAAATATTGTTTGAATTTCATGATGCACCAATAGCTGGATATATTAGAATTGACAAAACTTATACAGCAGTATCTCAACAATTCTATTGGTCAAAAATAAATAAAAGTATTCATAAATACATTACCAGTTGTGAATCTTGTCAGCATAATAAAAGTAGTAATCAACAACTCTCAGAATTATTACAATCTTTAGCCATTTCAGAATACAAATGAGAACATATTATTATGAATTTTATAGTACAACTTCCAATCACCAAGTCTGAATATGATGCTATAGTAGTCTTTATAGACAAATTATCAAAAAGAGTGCACTTTATACCAATTATAACAACAGCAATAGCACTAAGATATTCTTTGAAAATATCTTTAAATTGCATGGCTTACTCGTAATTATAATATTAGATAGAAATATCAAATTTACAAGTTACTTTTAGAAGTCTCTTTTTGAATAACTAGATATCAAACTTGCCATGTCTACAGCCTTTCACTTACAAACAGATAGCCAAACAGAAAGACTAAATACACACCCTCACAATATATTACCAGAAATTTAATATCAATCATTTAATGAATCAAAGTTTTTATTATCGAATAAAAAATTATCATATTTATTAAACATATGATAAATTAAAGAAAAATAAAATGGTAAATATACAGTTATATTGATTCAAATTTAAGAACCTACAAATTAATATGGCGTGCTTTTGCTATTGGCTTCAATAACTTTATTTACGTATCTAGGTAAACTCAAAATTAACCCATGCAAAGTTTCTAAATTAATACTCACCTATTCCTCTTGTAATATATGAATTAATTCTTACTTTGATATAGGTAATGATCTTCTTTTTTGAATCTGATGGTCCAAAATATCTCACAGATATTCAATCAGATTGAGATCAGGGCTTTGACTAATCCAATCCAAAAGTTGAATACCATGTGTTGACATTCACCAAGTTGTATATATTGAGATATGACATGATGCACCATCTTATTAAAACGT
Source organism: Ambispora leptoticha (assembly GCA_910591765.1). Classification (NCBI taxonomy): domain Eukaryota; kingdom Fungi; phylum Glomeromycota; class Glomeromycetes; order Archaeosporales; family Ambisporaceae; genus Ambispora; species Ambispora leptoticha. The sequence goes on along the minus strand of CAJVPS010001727.1, from coordinate 1,766 downwards.
AGCATATGGATATTGGCGAGTCCAGGGTATAAAATAATTAGTGAGAATATTAACATAAACATCTGAATTTATGATTTCTTCTATTGGCACCAAAGAACCAACCCCATCCTAACTGAAACATCTCCAAAACATCACTGATCCTTCACCAAATTTAATAGTAGGTTTAATACATTCTTGATGGTAAGCTTTACCAGATTTCTGCCATACTCTTACCTGGCCATCTGATTCGAAAAGTGCAAATTTGGACTCGTTAGACCAGATTATATTTTTCCATTACACTTTTCAGTCACATTTTTCCTAGTACCAATTTAATCAATAAAGTTCTTGATTTGGCATTAAAAGAGGTTTTTTTCTTGGAGTATAGCTTCCAAATCCTATTTCATCTATGTATTTGTGGATGGTATTAGCATGGTAAGTAGTGTTGAGTTTGTCATTTAGTTTATTTGTAATTTCACCAAGTGAAAAAAACTGATTTTTTAGAATAACTCATTTTAATGTATGCTTTTCATTATTAGTCAGAGTTTTTGGCTAACCAGAATGTTTTTCAGAATATGGGAAATTGATTTCTTTATATCATTTGATGGTATCATATACTATTATTTGAGGAATATTGAATTTAAGTGCAAGGTTTAGATCTTTGATACCAGTGAGATAAGTATTGATTATTTGCTCCCTTTATTTGTTTGTCAACTCCTTTCTGCATATTATAAAAAAAAGAAAAAATGGGATTGTTTTTTGTTTATTATTACATTTATATTATTATATATGATGCCAATAAAATTAGCTTTTTAAACTTTAGATTGGCATTTTGCATGACCAATTTCCGGTAATATATTGTAGGGGTATGTAGAACCTTAGAAGAGATATTTAGAATATATACCACATATCAATAAAATAGATGAGATGAAAATTTAGCAACTGCAGAATTTGCTTACAATAACAGTAAAAATGCTTCAACAGGCCATATATCTTTTGAATTAGATTGTGAATAAGCATCTCATATATCAATTAATATCTTGTTATAACAAAATAATGTTGCAGCCTCTCAAGATTTCATGGAATATTAGAATATCATGATAAAGACTACTAAAGATTTATTACTAGAAGCTTAAGAAAGATAGTTAAAATATGCTAATCAACACAGAAGATTTGAAGAATTCAATCCTACAGATAAAGTTCTTCTTTCAACTCATAATATAGAATCTCCAGTTGATAAATAAAGGACAACCAAGAAACTTACATCAAAATTCATAGGCCTCTTTGAAGTCATCACCAAAATATCTTCTGTCACTTACAAACTACAACTATCACATAATATGAAATTGCACCCAGTATTTCATATTTCATTACTAAAAAAATATAACCCTGATGATGAATTCAACAGACAACAACCATCACCAGCAATCATTGTCTCTGACAATGAAGAAGAATATGAGGTAGAAAATATTCTTGATAAAAGAATTCATTATCACAAATCCTAATACCTTGTCAAATGGCTAGGTTATCCTCTCTATGATGCAACTTGAAAACCTCTGGACAACTTGAAAAATACTATGGAGAAGGTTAATACCTTTGAAAAATCACGCTCTTGAATACAATGAGGATATTGTACTTTAAATAGGGGGGTATGTAATAATTTTGATTGGGTTATCTTCCTTTAGATCTCTTTTAGCTTAGATCTTCATTTTACGCTATTTGTATAACAGATTAGCTTTGTATTACATTTTTAAGAAGATCATTTTCACTCTGGATACACAGATGATCAT
>CAJVPS010001726.1:0-14318 GCA_910591765.1 Ambispora leptoticha | reverse complement strand
AAAAATAAAATTAATTATAAATAAGATTAATTAATAAAAATTACTTATTCATCTAATTTAGTAGTAATCAGTAATTATTATATCATATGCTATAATTATGCCATATACTATACCATATTTACTATATCATACAAATAAGTGATTAGTTATAATATTTATTAAAAGTTTACTTAAAATTATTTATTAAATAATATTAATATTATTTTTTATTTGACTTTTATATATAAAAATTATATTTTCTTTATTATATAATAAAAATTTATTAAATTTTATCTAAATTTTATTAAAAATTTAAATAAATAAACTTATTTAAAAATAATATATAAAATAATTTGTTAAAAATTTTTATTAAATTTTTAAAAAAATGAATTTTAATTTCAATTCAAATTTATAAAAAATAATACTATAATTTTTTATTAAATTATATTATTTTTTATTTTTAAATATTAAAAAATATATATATAAATTATTTTTTATTATTTAAATAATAATTATTTTTTATAAATTTTATTTAGCTTCAAAAAATAATTAAGTTTTTTGTTATTAATTATATATTTAATTATATATTTAATTTTAAATTATATTATAATCAAAATATTAATTAAATATTTACATTTTATAATTTAATTAATATTAAAATTTCAATATTTAAATTTTTAATATTTAAAATTTTGACTTATAAAATAAAATATTAAAATTCAAAATATTTAAAATTTTGATATTTATAAAATTCTAATTTTTTAATATTTTAATATTCTTAAAATCTTGATATATTTATTATTATAATTTAAAATTATATAATAAATATTAATATAAAATATATAATTATTATTATTATAATAATAAAAAATAAAATTTATATAAAAATTTTAAAATTTTAAATATTAAAAATATTAAATATTGAAATTTTGATTTTAATCAAGTTACAAGATAAGAATATTAACTAATATTTTATTATAATATAATTTAAATTAGATTTAAAATAAAAATTATAATAAATAGAAAATATATAAAATTATTAAAATATAATTTAATAAAATACAAATTATTTTTATTTATTTTGAATTTTTTTATTATATATTAATCTTGTAATTTGATTAATTTATTTTTAAAATCATATTTAAAATTAAAATATTAATTAATTATTTTCAAGTTATATAATACAAAAATATATAACAAATATATAATTAAATTAATAAAATAACTTGTTATATTATTAATAAATTTATTTTTTTTTGAGATATAAATAATAAGTATAAATTAAAATATTTATCAAAATCAAATATAAATTAAAATAAAATAAGAATAGAAATAAAAATTAAAGTGATTATTTTGAAAAAAAGATATAATTATAAATTAAATAATTAAAAAATTTCTTAATTAATCAAAAAATCAAAATTAAAAGAGATAAATAAGTTATTTATAAAATAAAAATCATTTAATTTCTATATTTTATTCTAATTAAAAAATAATTAATTAATTAATTAAATAAAGAGAAAAAGAAAAAAAATCTTTAATAAATTAAAAATCAAAAAGAATTACTAATAATTTTTTATTTTTATTTTGAAATTTATATACAATGTGTAAAAAAACTGGAAATTTTAATTTTCTTCATAAATATTTATTTAAATAATATAAAAATTTAAATATATATATACTTGAGAATATGATAAATAACTTTATTTAAGATTACTTGAATACTTATCTTATTAAAATTTTTTATAATTTATTTTTTAAAATTAAAAATTTTTAATAATAAGAAAACTTAAATAAATTATTATAAATAAATTTGATTATTATTTTGTAAATTAATCTTAAGTAAACTTATTTACTAGATTATTAAGTATATATATTTAAAATTTTATATAATTTAAATAAATATTTGTTAAATAAAAAATAAAAAAGATTAAAAAAAATATTAATTACGAAAAATTTATTAAGATAAACTGTTAAATACTTTTTAAGTAAACTTTTTTACTAGATTATCAAGCATATATATTTAAAATTTATATGAATTAAATAAATATTCATTGAATGTAACTAAAATTAAAATTGCCAGTTTTTTTTTACACACTATATATATACTAATCTTGTAATTTAATTAATAAAATATCTTTAAGAAAAATATTTTTAATAAATTCTGTGAAAAATAACTTTTATAAAGTTCTTTCTAAATATTAATTTCAATAAATAACCAATAAAAATTATAATCTAAAGACTATCCTATGTTTTTTTTGTTATCTATATTAAAAAAATAATTGAACCAAATTTTTCGAAGATAATTTTTGCGGCACAATTCCAATTTTGACTAACAATTTCTAACTGCTATACAAGCATCGAATCTATAATACGGTTTTATTAACATCAATCAAAAAGAAGCATCTAATTAAATAATATATTAAATAAAAAATCTCAAAATACAATCTCAATAGTCCAATCTCGCCATACTAAAACTTTTGGATCCTTAATCACCAATACTTGATCATTAGTATTTGTGAATGTCACGCCAGTACCAAGAACATCTTTCTGACCCCAAGTAAATGTCAATCCTTGGTTATTGTTTACTTCGTTGTTTTCATCATTATGATATGCAAGTATTTTTGTTGGTTTTTTACTTAATCCTATTATTATAACTCGTTCCACTCGAACGTCTTTTATTGATTTTACAAAGTTTGTGTTGTCACCGCTAATAGGAAATGATGTAGAGATGAGTTTGCTATAAGACGAATAGGTGAGATTACGATGTATATAATCGCCGTTTTGGTAGTTATATGTTTCGCCATCATCCATATATAACGACCCCTTAGCCTCACCCTATTCATAATTATTAGAGTTAATATATATTCTACAATAAAAAGAGCCTTTAATTACTCACATTTTGATCGATTCCAACCAAAAGTGTTAGTGGGTCCAATCGCATCAATGCAGAAGACTGTCGTATCCGTTGCCTTCGAGGAATTATAGAGCCACCTCTTAATAAAACGGGAAATTTTTCAATGGGAGCGTCTACTTTGATTCTACCAGATCCACGTACTGGATCAAACGTGAAATAGTCATAATAAATCTATATGACAGACAATTAAACATTAATTTTGTAAATATAACGTTAAAAAATTCATTCTAAATAAAAATATAGGAGACAAACCTCATTATTCGATAAGTATATTTCCGTGGATGTTTGTCCTTCAGTTACAATGGGTTTCACAAGTAAAGAATCGCCAACGAAATATTGATCTTCGATTTCGAATGTCTCCTCATCTTCGGGAAATACAACAAACATTGGCCTAAGAAAAAATATAGTAAGTTTAGGCAATCGAAAAGAATTTACACCGGTAAACTGCAATCGATTTATTCACAAACCGAATAACAGGCATTCCAGTTTCACTAGCCTCCTGAAAAACAGTATACCAATAAGGTAAGAGAGCATAGCGTTCACGAATTGCATTTCGTATACGTGTTGTATGTGGCTCACCAAAAAGCCAAGGCTCACGCCTCTTGGTATCAATATGCGAATGGGCACGAAAAAATGGTTGAAACGCGCCAGTTTGATACCAACGAACTAACAGTTCAATATCCGGATCCCCAAAAAATCCACCAACATCAGCTATTAAATCAATAAACTTTTTCAATATGTTAAAATCATTAAAAATGCCAGAAAAAGATTAATATAATCCTAAACTGACCTCCAGCAAATGATATTCCAGATATTCCAATAGACAACAGCATTGGTGATGATGCTGCGAGATGACTCCATTTTGCCATGTTATCGCCCGTCCATATGGCACCATATCGTTGTGTGCCCACATAGAATGCACGAGAGAGTACAAAAGGACGTTTGCTTATCGGTGTGCGATTCCTAAGACCTTGAGCTGTGGCCGAATGCTGAATTTCATAACATTTGTTCGATTATAATAAAATCAATTCTGGAAAATTTGACCTTTTCTGTCACATACCACCAGTAGTCCAAAAACATTGTGCACGTTTCGATGTTCCCAAGCATTGTGGTGAATGATATCTTTTGGCATTGTAATTTCTGGTCCACTAAAGACAGAAGGCTATTTGAGTTTATTAGTAATGAGATTATATTACTTTTATCGAACGTAATACTAAAACGTTATATTGAGATAAACCTCATTCATATCATTCCAAACAAATAAATTTTCGGTGGCACCCTACAAGAAATATGAATATATTGTGAAAATGAAATTACACGAAACACGCTTAGATTTCAAGCGAAAGATTCCGAATACCTGATATTTATCCAATTTAAATTGTGATCCCCACCATTCACGAGCTGCTGGATTTGTGTAATCAATCCAAGATGAACTTCCTATAGATATGCAGACATATCAATTGAGCTGCATCAAAAAAAATAGAACCAAAGATATATAATAAAAGTATACTTTTACCTGGCCAGCACCATCCTTCAAAATCATTACCATTCAACTCTTTAACAAGTATGCCCAATTCTTTACTTTCCTTATAAATATAATAACCATCATCTCGTTTTAAATGGGGATCTATAATAGTCACCAACTAAAAAATTATTAGCAATTTCCCCCCAATGATAATTTCATGATTTCATCACATTGACGGAGAATAGTTTGAGAAATAATTCTTTTTGTTTCTATTTATTTACCTTGCGACCTTTTACTGAAAGGGAGTTCTGCATTTTTTTCGGATCTGGGAATTTTGCGGGATCCCACGTGAAATATTTTTTCCCATCTGTATGTTCAATGTCCAGCCACAGCACATCTACAGGAATTTCATTTGTGTCAAAGCCAAGATCAACTTCATCGATATCTTGTTGATCTATATAATTCCATCGACATTGATGATAACTTATCGAAAAGTACTGAGGGAGCGCTGTGTAACCAGTGACAGACCCATACTGGCGGAAAACATCAGCGGGAGTAGGACCCAGAAATACAAAAATATCCATTATTCCGGATTCTGATATCCAATGTGTGTGAGTTGAAGTCGGTAATTTTTTCCCAAAGTATAGCAATGATGATAATCCGTGCTAGAAGAAAACCCCAGATTAACGAGAATTTAAAAATATAATATATATCATTAACATTAAACCATTAAATTACCTTATCTTCTTTAGATTTTACAATATCAATCCATGTTTCGGCTGAATTCAACCAGAGTATTGCAGCTGAAGCGCTCTTACGATGAGCCATCATAAATGGAATTGATCCATAAAGTGCCATTGGATTATCCAATTCATATTCAAACACATCAAGATTGTATAGACGATATGGATCACTATAGCCTACTTCTGCACCTCTATATTCATTGAATGAATCTCTTAATAATCACGTTACATGCCATAAAATTTATCATAAAAAAAGATAAACATACCGCGTTTCTTTAAGCGAAAAAGATGATGCATGTTCAGGAATACCATAGACGTGACCAAATCCAGGAAATGAAATGTCAAGAGCAATAGATTCGGGACCTAAGAAAAGAACATTTATATTAGATTATATGAAAGAAAAGATTTTTCCACGAGCTTAGAATAAATATAGATACCATTAGGCTTACTATCCCTTTTGCCGTTAAAATTTTCTTCCCAAGAACCGTATTCATCTTCTGCATCTTCCGAACTAGATTCGTCTGATGTTTGATCACCATTATCTTTTGCTTGTTTTTTAATGCGCAAATGTTCAAAATTAAAAAATCCACGATCATTAAAAGCGACAATCGGTAAATCATTGACTAAAAATTCGATACGAAAAGGAGAGTGGTGAACAACCACCATATTTTGTTTTTTATTGCCAAAATAAATGCTAGTTTTCGTGAGACTATCGTGATCTTTAGTATTGATCGGTCTCTCAGTATAATTCAGAGTGTTTGGAAGTTCACGTGCTAATGCAAAGTTTTTTACTTCATCATATCGCGGTTTTAATGGTGATTTTTCGTTGATGCGTAGTCTTGATATACTATTCTCTAATAAGTGAAGCTCAAATACAAAAAGGTGTTGATTTTGCGAGTTAATAAGTTCTCCAGATAACAACCCATCTTTAAGTAACACCGAGTCCTCTTTCACCATGTAAGGTGAGACAAAGTTAGGGTCGGCAGAAGCTCGATCCGCATAAGCACGATTTCGACGACAAAAAGAACTTTGGTCACAAGTTTTAAAGTCTTGTTGTTTTACCGTGCCTACTTGAGGCATACAAGTCAATATTATAAGCAGGCCTATACACACATACGTAAATATTTGCAATAATAGAAACGTAATAGTGCTCTTAAGCGCCATTATCTCCACGCTTGCTAAAGATGTAGTCTAAAAAGATTAGAAGTATCACAAGAATTACATGTATTAAATAACCAATAAGCAACTACTGCAACGCGTCTTTTTTTTGGAGAATAGATCAAACATTACCTAACCATTTTTAGTATCAGAAACATATCAGAAACTGCGTCTTAATTCTCAAAATTGATTTATTTTATGGCAATGAAAATTCTTGTAAATACTCCTTTGTAAAGCAGCTATTGCGAGAGAAAGGACCAAAGACATTACGATAATAATGGGTTGCATAATCCCAATGATATTGATCTGGTGTACACAGCATCGCATTACACGAAACACCGATCATGATAGAGTCATACCTGGTTATATCGTTCCTAAATTTTTTTAATAAGTGAGGATGGGGTATGTCTGAATATATAAAAGGGCTCAGATGTGGGAAACAAATGAGATCTTAAATAGAAGGGGATATAAACCGATGAAGATATAATCCATCTAGATTCTAGTCGTCAATAGTATTGAAATGGTTCGAATCCGTATAGACTAAAAAATGCGCGATATTCTTCTATTCATTTTTATATTCGCGCTTCTCAGTTTAGAAGTATCTATGCTACTTCTATAATTCGTGTATTTGAAACAGTCAACAAACGTCAATAATACATAAAAAATGGAAGGCCTAAATATTAAACACCACTATTGCCACCTCCAACATCAATTTTGCCATTTTCCAACAAATTCTGATCGAAAAGGTACAGCCCCAAACCATCACCACCGACACGATTCAAATGAGTAATCATTTTCGCAAACTCTTCGATCGATCTCACTTGTTCCGACAGAAATTCTTCGCTTTTTTATTATTTTTTTTGAATGTCATTAATGTAATATTCCAACAAAGACCAAAAGATTAAATCATTGACAATAACGAGTTTGATTACCGAATGTATGAAACTAATTGTGAATCACCATTATTTTCAGCGAGGGAGCTTAGGTGGAGTAGATTCTTGTTCACTTCTTTCTCTAAATCAAGTGATACCTCTTTATCCGTGGATATTATCATAATTATTATTAATTGTTCATTATGAAAATAAAATAAATTATATTAACATACCAACTGCATTTTTCGCCGACTGCCATTCAGTCTAACAATAGAAATAATGATAGTAAATCAAGAATAAAGCCTCGAAAAAAGATATCAACATTTAATTTACCGGAGGTGCTGGGATCGGATGCAGTACAACACAACCTCCCCGCAATTGTTGGTAATGCATCAATTTTTGCGCGTGTTGGCGTTCCTATTGTGTAAGATAATTTCGTTCATTATATGTCTAATATATTACAGGACTAACCAGGAGATCATCCACGCGAGAATCAAGTTGATAAAAAAAGAGTTTCATACTTCCTCAGCCTGATTTCTAAAAAATTTCGCTAAACCCTGTGCGTATGGTATATATCGAAAGGAATCAATAAACGACCCTCAAAACTTAAAAAAACAAAAAATACTCACAGGTAACCCGATGTTATCGCGAGCGAAATAAGCACCAATAGACTCATAATTAGCCGCAGCCGTTTGCTCCTGTAATATCTGTGCGTTAATTTGGTCTTCGGCTGCGGTAGAGTAGTTTTGTTTTGCTAGAGACATAACGTTGAATAAAAATTTTGGGTGATAATCAGGTCATCTTATAGTACTGTTGGTGAAAAATCCATTGATCGTTAAAATTTGTAGATGACGAAATCTCACGTTTTCCATATCCTTTCCTGATACTGGCAATTTTACCAAGTAAATCGTGAGACTGTATGATCACGGGTTTATCGAGTGCCTTCTCGCCGAAAAAACTCGGACATGTGATCTAGCGTGGCCTGTGTGTCACGAACACACAATCTGACTAAAGAATTTATTAATTTTAATTTTAATATATATTTATCTTTTAAAAATGTATTTTTTAGTTTAAATAACTATTATTACTATTTTTGTAATATAGATTTTTAATTATTAATTATTATAATTATTAAAAAAAATCTTTTTACTAGTTATTGGTAATTTTTATTTAACTAAAATTACTAAGTTAATAATTATTTTTATTATTATTTTATTATGCTGCAGTGTAATCCTATCCTAGATGTAAGAAACTATACTAAAATACATAGACTTTAGCTGTTCTAGAAACAGTTTCCTATTGTACAAAAAGGGCTACCAAAAAGTATCAATATGATTAGCTACTGATAGAATTAAACTGGTATTATAAAGTTAATAAAAGTATTATAAGATAATGCTAGTTACATTTTTTGCTTTATAAAGTTAGAATGAGTTAGTTTAATATGGCCTGCTAGAAGATAAATGTTATTTATATGATGAAAAGAAGAAAATTAACAGATATATAGTTCTGAATCTGAATGGATGTGAAGAATTGAGTTATAAAAGATAAAAGATTTATGATCTAAGAATTTATCTTTGATGTTAGAATTAATAATGAATGAATATTTTAACTTGATTATAATATATATTTGGTATTTATGTTATTTTTATTATTAGTATTATTATTATTTTTATTATTATTATTATAATTATTATTTTAATTTTTATTATTATTATTATTATATTATTATTTTAACTTTTATTATTATTATTATTATTTGAATTATTATAATGTAGTCTTATCTCTCATTTATATATACTCTATGCTAATTTACATATTGATAAATGATAGATTAGAGATTATTCATATTATATTTAAAATATAAGATATGACTAGCCATTCCAGATCTGTTTAAGACTAAACTAGTTCTAAAGATAAAATAATTTTATTTGATTTAACATGTAAAATATCTATATTATGTGTTATATCTATACTTTTTCTTTTTATCTTTGCTTGTAAGAAATACTATTCATTTTAATGAGTATTATCTGGATGATTACATGTATAGAGGAATGAATTTTTTCATATTTTGCTAATAGTTTGATATAAAAGTGTGATTACTAATCCTATAAATTGATCTTTGCTATCTGTTAAACTTTGCACTTTTATTTTTCTTATAATTTCTATTAATTTTTCCTTTTAATTAACCAACTTATATCTAGATATCCATGTGCTGATATAAAATTTATTGGATATTTATTTGATGAATTTTATTAATATTATTCTAGTTATTGCAACTGAAAAATGATAATTATAAAAGAATTAAATCAATTTCTTAAGTATGAGTCTATATAATAATACCTGATATATTATATTACAAATATTAATGTTAAACATCTTTGTAAAGACTGCTGATAATTGAAAGTACATTCTGATAACATTCTGTATAATTTTGTTATTATCTTTTATTAAAGATGTGACTATATCACTGAGAACTGATTGTATTTGCTATTTGATATTGTTTTTATTATTTTTATTTATTGGACAAGACTATATATATTTTTGATTCTCTTGCATGCTGTTACATAGTAAATACTAGTTATTCTTATATATATAAGATCTGTAAGCTCTAAGATATTGAAGAGTTGGAAGCATATTATGAAATGTTTTAATATAAAAAGTTCTAATTTTAGATGAACACGTATTTATCACATTACTATTTATTTCACCATCTTGATTTCAAACTTGAAATATAGATATCCAGTCTATTTTTCTATACATTGATCTCAGAATTTTACTAACTTTATTCTCATATTACCACTTAATTATATACTTATTTTAATAATATTTTTTTTTAAGAAAGTGCTACATATTTGAGTCAATTTCCATGATCTGATCAAAAATTAGTATAAATTTAGATATAGGTATATTATAGTAATTTACAATTAGCTGATTTGCTTTGTGATCTTGATTTACTAATTAATCAGCTATCTTATTACCCAGATTATTTGAGTATTCTTTAACTTTATTAAATATTATTTTGAGATTATTTATACTTATATTATATATTAATATTTCTCAGAATAGCCAGTTTGATTATTAGTATAACTGCCTGATAAATTGCTTATCTTAATAATTTATATTATACTTAAATTCTTGGATTACTGATTAACTATCTGTTAAAATCAGGATTTCAGAATTTGCTGATATGATTTCTGATAAAGTGCAAATTGCAAACAGCTCTGTTTTGATGTTGGATGTTGAATTATTTATAGCAAACTTAAAATTATATCTAGAGAATCATGTTATTCATGCTACTCTAGCTGTTACTGTTGATATATTAGTATTAACAATAGATCTATCTATAAAGAATGATTTATCACTTGTGGTGCATATTTTTGATTTTACAGAGTATCATTCTGAGTAAAAATCTGAATTACCATTGAAATGGTTTGAGATTTTATAGTCTGATATTTTGTACTATGCTTGTCTTGTACTATACTATTTGTTAATAATAATTGAGTTTGTAGATGTAGTTATTTTAGTTACTTTTTATTTTAAGATTATAAATTACTTTGGTTTATATCTATATACTGAGTCTTTATATTTATGTTTATATTATTTCCATAATATGAGTTGTGTATTATTATATTTTGTTAATTATGATAAAAATAGTATATTATCTTAAGCTAATACTTTACAAGCAGATTTATAATCTGACCAGTTATTTAATACTTATATTAATAGCTATCTGAATATATTTATTCGTAATATTAATTTATTATTAATTATAAGTTAAAAGAAGATATTGTTATTATATATTAGTGAGATTATACTTGCAATTAGATTTTTTCTAACAGAACTTGACTCTGGTATAGGTAAGACTAACATTGAGATTTCTAATTAATATTGCATTTGTAGCTATTATAATCTGATTAAGATAATCATCTCTATCAAGATATTATCATTAAGCTAGAAAAATAATTCTGAGATTTTATGTCATATCAAGATGTCATCAATATTATCTTGTGCTAATTATGCTGGATGTGACAAAATTGAGTCAAGACAGTCTGTGGATAATGATAATTTTTGTTTGATCACTTTTTTAATTTTTCTCATTATTACGTTATAGAAAGTATTTAATAAAATAAAAAATTGAGTTTTATATTCTATTGCAGGAAATAAAACTCTGTTAAAAATATATATTGTCTGTTTGTCTATAATAAATTTTTTTTCAAGTATGGATATCATTGAGTTGACTTCTATTTTTATTTGCTATTGCTAGACTCTGAACTTGCTATTTGAGCTGATTAGAATTCCTAGATACTTGATATAGCTATTAGTTAAGATAATTTTTATCTTTGGCTTCATTTAATGAAAGAATAGCTTGATATCTTCACTTAACTTTGATAGGTTAATTGATAATACTTCTGTTTTATTAGTATTAATTTTGATATCACATATATCATAAAACTCTTGTATTATTTCTAGAATACTGATCATATTTTTTTTAATATTAGAAATCCAAATTATGTTATTTATGAATGCTAGGCTTGATATACTGATGTTAAAATCTAAAGCATCTGTGGTGACTGTAAATAATAGTTTTGGATCAGGCAACAATAAGACTGGTGCTAAGGTGAAATATTGCTTTAATTATTTAAAAGCTTGTTGTGCTATGGTAAACTATTCATACTCTTGATCTTTATGTAGAAGTACTATGAGTGGTGAGACAGTTGCTGAAAATCTTTTCACAAATTTTCTGTAATAACTTGCAAGATCTAGAAATGAGCAAAGTTCTGATACATTTGTTAGTGCTGGCCAATCTCTGATAGCGGTAATTTTTCTTTGGTTAACAGAAATACTATCTGCTGAGATAAAGTATTCAAAATATTTTAAATAATATCACACTTCTTTTACTTGACATATAATTTGTATTTGCAAAGTATTTCTAAGACAGTCTGAAGATGTTGAATATGTTCTTTTTTTATTTTGCTGTAAATCAAGATATTATCTAGATATATGATTACAAATTTATTAAGATAATCATGAAATATGTTATTTATAAGCATCATAAAGGTGGCTGATGCATTGGTAAGATCAAAAGATAAAATTAAGAACTCATAGTATCCATAGCGAGTTTTAAATATTATCTTATGAATATCTTCTTCTGCAATACAAATTTAGTAATATCCTGAATACAAGTCCAGCTTTGAAAAGTATTTTGAACCTGTTAGTCTGTTCATCAACTCATTAACTCTTGGTAAAGGATAGTAATTCTTGATGATGATTTTGTTCAAAGCTTTATAGTCAACACATAATCTTAATGTATCTTCTTTCTTATGTACAAAAAGAACTGATACTTCAAAGGGTAAGACACTTGGACAAATGAAATCTTTCTGTATTAAATCAGCCAATTGTTTCTTGAGCTCATCCATTTCTGTGAAAAAAAGCCTATAGATAGGTCTGGATGGTAGTTCAGATCCTGAGATGAGATTAATTTTATGATCAATTACTCTTTTGGGTGATAGTTAATTTGATAAGATTTCTGTGAATACATCTTGGAATTTTTTTTTGATGTCTAATACTTCTGGTAAGAGCGATTTCTCTTTTGCTTCTTCTTTATCTTTAGTATTGTTGAGATGTATGGTAAAAAACTCTGCATCTGCTAGTAGATTTGCAATTTATTATCTTAATATGTATATTGAATTACAGCTTGAGCCTGACTTAACTTCATTATCAGCTTGAACTTTTATTATCTTTGAACCATAGGTAAAGATTATGATATTATTTCTTCAGTCTATAGTAAGATTGACATGAAATAATCAAGATTTACCTAGAATAAGATCATATCTCTGCAATTTTAATACTTGTGCATCCATCTTATGCATTTTATAAGTATCTAATTTCAATTCATTAATCTTTGCCATGGTGATGACTGTTATCTTTTTGTCATTTGCAAGTTCTACAGTTACTGGTGTTGTCTTCTGTAATTTGACTTTGTTTTTCTACACAAATTTCTCATCAACAAAGTTTCTGGATGTACCACTGTCTAGCAATACTCATGCTAGTTTGTCATTTACTTGGTCATTGAATTTTAACAATCTTTCTTTATTATCTTCAAGATGAGCAAATTCAACTTTCTCATAAGATTGTGAAGATTCTTCTTGCTTGTCTTCAATATTTACAATTTTGGCCTTTGATTTTGAATAACAATTTTTGGTGAAGTGGTCTGGTTTGCCACAGTTATAATAGGTGTTTTTTGGTTTATTATTCTTTTAATTATTATTATTCTTTCTATAATTATAGTGACTTTTTGCCTGGTCAAGTTCTATTGATATTGGGCCATTATTCTGGTAACTTCTATGCTAGTTCTGTAAGTAATGACTATTATTATTTCTACTTGATAAGCCTAAAGGTCTGTCTTGTCTATATATTGCTATGTCATAGTGAATGGCTAACTTCTAAGCATCTTCTAAGATTTCTGATGCCTGATAACTTATCTCCATTTTAGTAGCTGGTTTTAAATCTTCTATAAAATATATAATCTGATCTAAAGCACTCATGTCTGTGATTTGTCCAACTATATTTCTAAACTTTATGTCATAGTCTTGAACAGATCCTGTTTGGTAAAGAAGATAAAATTATCTATGAAGATGTTATTAATAGTATGATAGTTGAAAAGTTTCTCTTAAAGCTATAACAAAAGCTTGCTAATTTTCAAAGGATTCAACACTATCATCAATCTTGACTTTATTAAAATATTAATGTAAAGCTGTATCAGTTAAGGAAGTGGCAACATATTATATCTGAGTCTTCTCATCAGTAATTCCTTGAGCCTGGAATATAGTTTTGACTTGCATGATCCAGATAAGTACATTTTCATTTGATTTTCCTGAGTAAGTTGGTAATTTAACTGAGAGATGATGTGAAGGTTTAGGACCAGAGAAACTATCTTCTTTTACAGTCTTGATTAATTCAGTCATGCTTGTCATGAATTATGTGAATTGTTCTTGATTTATCTTGACAAAATATTATTTTATTAAAAACTTAAAATGTGTGTGTGTATAGTGTGGTGTGTAAGATGTTAGAGGATGATATTTGTAATAACCATGTCTGCTACTATCAAGTTATAAGATTATTTTGTTAATGATTGTAAACAAGATAAAATATGATATGAATAAGTTTTAATTTTATAACTTATGATT
>CAJVPS010001725.1:0-14320 GCA_910591765.1 Ambispora leptoticha | reverse complement strand
CTTATTGATTACGTTTGGCGGGCTTCTGCTAGACTTAACCTCAATATCGAAGAATCTGAAACTCAAATTATAAAAGCGGCTCCACACATTCTCCTCAGAGATGCGAAAATTCATCTAGATAGCTCCCGAAATAATAAATTTGCCAAACAAATAGACCTACTATGTAAATTACTTGTATCGTAACTTTTTTATCGCGCATTTATTCAATAAACGGGTTCTTGCTTTACCCTCCCTTTTAGGGGAAAAAAAAAAAAAAAAAAAAAAAAAAGTTATTGAAGCAAATAAATTTTTCAATAAATGCTAATCATAATTTTAGATAGTAAATTTTAAGCGAAAACGATGAGTTTTCTTATGCTGCTGAAATGGATTTCCTATTGAACGAAGGACTATGATAATTTATAAAAACTTAGCCATGATAAAAAAAGTTCATATCACGTGCATCTGATCTATCCAAACATCTGAACCTTGACTTATTACATGTACATGTAAATATACTTCATTACGTAAAGATAAACCATTTGCATTATTTATTCATTTGAGCAATAACGGTTAAAAAATTGATGCAACCAAATGCAAGCCTTCCTCTCTTTAATTCCCAAGACCCTGCTGATTTCGTGCTTGCAGAGCTTCTTGATATTCTTCCACCGCCTTAATTATTAGCTTCGTCAAAATGTTAAAAGCTTGCACAAAATTTTCATTATCTATTTCTCATTCATACAACATTAATACGATCTCAAATTTTTTTTCTTATACATAGTGAGTTGCTCTCGTCATCTCACTAGTACATATTATGAGATACTTATGAAAGTATCTTGTTGAATAATTAAGCTGAAACTTTCTTCATAAATATTTAATTGTTCATTTGTTGTTTCATATCTAGACCACAGATTATTTATCGAGTAATAGCTGGTAATTTATCCTTATCAAAAGCAAGAAATGAATAATCATGTTGCACATTATTTCAAAAAAAGTAGGTAAAAACTATTTGTCATTATTTTTGATAATAAGATGTTTGCATGGGAGATATCAAATATTTAGATATGCCAGATATGGCATATACAATCATTTATACTAATTCTCCATTCAGGATCAATATCTATTAGCACCATCATATTCCAACCTTTTTTAAAGTTCTGCCATCAGGATAACTTTCACTATATTGCGTCAATTAAATTCAAAATCTAGAACAAGCTGCTCTGTTAAGATTTGAGTTGGATGATCGATGCGCGGTCTATTATAATTATATTTTAGAACATGTCAATGACTTTACGTAATAAAGGTATCGCTGCTGAATAAGAAGACCAGACAAACAAATTTCAAGTTTTTATGTTATACCAGTTAATTTATAAATAGCTCCATAAGATCACAAGATTTCTTGAATGGCAAAATTGATAAGTTTCTTGAATGCAATAATGATATATCTCACTTGAATTTAAAAAAGTATTCTTTGGAATGAACAGGTGTATGTTTGCATGGTTTCTAATTGTGCTCTTTTTTGAATATTATTTAGACATAATATCTCCGTATTATTTGTTGGAATTCAAGATGGATCAACTAAATTAAATATACGGTGTACTTCCAAGACTTTAGCTGTTATATAGATATTTATTCACAGTTTTTTCCTTTATTTTTCTATCAATAACGTGTATGAGATGCCAGCAACAGATTTGAATATTTATATTCCAGGACCACGACTCACTCACTGCAGATATTTTTGCCTGCATCTTTATCAATACAAGTATGCCATAGGTATACCGTACCCTCCGCAATTAATATTCATTACAAATAGTTCAAAGTGCTTCTTATTTGTCTTAAATTTGGAGTCAATAATAACTTTCAATACCTTTTCAACACTTATTTTTTTTATTTTTTTAAACAATGATGTAATAAATCCTATGCTCCACACAAAATTATTTTCTACATAATAAAGAACTTTGAATCTTTTCTCAAGAAACTTCTGTTGTCCGAGATATATTTTTGCAAACAGAAGCTGATTTTTTTGGTTCATAAGGTAGTTTCTTGTTTATAAATTGATGTCCAATAATAAACTTGCTCTTAATATATGTTTCTGGATTTATAAGTTTTTCATCACAAAGTCGTCTATATACTTCAGTATTTTCATAAAACATATTTAACATTTCTAATCCATTCTTTTGCATTATTAGAAATGCAATTTATCAATATGTTGGATGCTTGTGGGTATTTCTTGATGTATATTAGCAATAACTCATTCTCTTATTAAATCTATAAATAATTTAATACTTCTAATACAATTATATTTATTAATAGATGCGCAGGCTTCACTTTGCCTTTGATTAGTTAATCATTTGATTTTTGCCATGCTCTGATAATCCCGTATTGTGCATCCTAGATATAACAGCATTATATTTTAATTATTGCTGGTTTGTATTCAAATGAATATTGCTTATTTCCCAATAATAGTCTGAACTGGATTCAATTAGCCAAATGAGAAATTTAGCAAGATTCTGTAAATTTTCTTTAATATCCTTTTTATCATAAATATTTTGAACTGTTGAAGTAATTTCCAAAAGTTCTGGATCTAACTCGATTTCAAAGGTAAGATTAATGGATTCATTGGTGATTATTACTTTTCAAATTCTCTGAAGATAACATCATATATTTCGTTTAATTCATATAGAAGTACCTCAGAATTATATTCACTCTGAAAATTTCATTTATTATCAATAGCTTTATTTGATGATGAATTTAAAACTGAATTTTTAATAAAGTCGTTATTTTCAAAAGAAAGTTTCAGCATTGTCAAATCACTATTAATGTATGATATACTTGACTCGCTGCTGCTACGAGCTTTATGAGGTAAAATTATACTTTTATTTTAATTATTGACAATTTAATTGCCTCTTCTAATGTCGTATCTTTTACTTTCCATTTATTCTAAAGACATCAAAAAACAAGCAATTTTAAAATGTTGTAAAATTATATATATATATTATTTTCAATAAATCATTGTAAATCGATAGTTTTTGATATAATTTATTAATTTACAAGATCATTTTTAATTAAAAGGATATTTATTGAGTAGTTATTTGTTAAAGTCAGCTAATTTTAATATATCTATTTGAAAATGAGCGTTTATAGTAATTTTATTAATAATCACTAATCTCACTAAGAGTGAGAATAATATTTTTTAACAAAATTTGTCGCTTTTCCTTTTAATCCAAGTTTGTATGCACTTATAAATAGATAAGATTTTCTTACATATCACCTGATTGTTGCAAAACTTATGAATTTAAAGCTTTCGGAATAATTTATCACAATTTGATCATGTATAAACTTTTGATAAAATTGAGTTCTGAATGAAATTTCGGATATGATAAACATAAATGTCCAACTCATTCAACAATTTCAGGAATTAGTGGTTTTTGTGCAATAAAATCAGGCTCCAAACTCAGAATTTGAAATGCACAACAATCATTAATCAACGGTGTCTTCTTGTTGCAATTTTTTACATTTTCGATGCAAATCATTTCTCCACAATCCTCGTTCTATAAACACTGTTCGCATTCCTTTTGATGTACTAACAGGAAGCATCATGGATTGCTCTCTACTATCTCACATATATACATTAAGCATTATTGATGCTTTGCCATCATCATTAAGATTCATTTTTTCAGCAATCAACGTATCTGATGCAAATGCATTGTGATTCGAAGCATTGTCAAAAGAATATTACTTTGTATTCGGAATGAATTTTTTCAAATATTGGAATTTCTCTTTTTTTCTAATTGCCCAGCAAATGTACAGCTGTCCACCATTCATCTTTGTTTCTTCCGGCTTGATAATAACACATACTCAATCAAATTTCAATTTTGCAGGATCATCATCTGATAATCTTTGACTTTTCTCTTTTTCTTTATTTTTTTCAATGTAAACATCCAATTATTTCACAAAGAAAGTACAAAATCATTATTGATGCCCTGCATTTTTTGATCATAATTGTTGCTCATCTTTTGGGACCAATAATGCTTTTGTACATTATTTGCATGAAAAATAGATTCATCATGTGTTACATACAATAAGGTGTAAACATTTATTATAGGAAGATTAGGATCTGTGCGATTTAACATATCAATACTATCAAAAGAAGGGCAAAGTTGAATAAATCGTTCCATTTTATTTAAAAAATATTCTCGATATGCTATAACATTATCTCATTCATGACCATTAATATACACTCCTTTTCGATGTTCCTTAAATTCAAATCTCATCCGCGAAAGCCAATTTTGAGCTGTACTTTCAGCGATGGTCTTTTTTTAATAGCCACAGAAGATAGCACTTCATTTTCAAGAAATTGAACAAACTGGCGAACTGCAGTGTTAAATTTCTTTTAAGTAACTTTGAATTTGATATTCTCATCAACAAACCTTGAATTTTTTGATAACGTCCTCTTTTTGAAATTATCAAACAACTATCGGTAAGTTATTACTTGGCCCAAGATCAGATAAGACATGCACAATAAGATCCTTTATTAATTGATTTTACGATCAATGTACTTGTTACCAATTTTGACATAATATGGTAAACGAGTTCGAGATACTGGTGAACTAATTATAATCGAGAACCAATAACTGGTTTGCTTTGTCAAAGAGTTTCTAATGTATATTGATCAACCTCTTCATTATCACTATCGTCATTTTCATTATCAGCATTACCTTCCTCATTGTCACTGTCATCCTTATTATTCATTAGAATATCGTCAATATTTGTGGCTTCGAACTAATTGATAATGTTGAATTAATTGAAATATAGTATTCAGTGAGTTTTTTGTTCCTGATGCTGCTTGCCAAAATTTTAATGTGAAGCACCATCACCAGTATAACTATTGACTGACCTCCCCGTGTAGTTGCACTTTGAGAAGATATTAAAGCTTGTCAAAGACTATGGACATCTACCTATTTCTCGTCATTGTTATCATCGATCCAACTCTCATTATTATTATTATTAATCCATTTCTCATTATTGTTATCATTGACTCTTTTCGAGCTGCTCGAGCTGAATAGAGTTGCTTTTTAGATGTCATTAAGAAGGTGCATACTAATCTTTGAATTTTTATCGAAAATTTCAAACTAGTTAACTAGAATTTTTCTCTTTATCAAGTAAAAGAAATTATTTGTTGTTACTCGAAGGATTTCTCTTCTTAAAGAAGAAATTTCTCGTCTGGATCCCTGTCCAATTTCTAGAAGAGAAAAAGAGTAAGCGTAAAGAAAGAATCGCTACTTGACCTTTCAAATATTGCAATGTTGCAATTACAACAAGACTTTCTTTCCAAATATTTATCTGCACACCAGGCAACTAAGAAACTTGATACCGTAATTTTTTTTTAATCGGATCATTGGTGAGAACATTTTACTAACTTATGCAAACTGATTATTGATGGCATACTTTCCTGCATCTTACCGAAATATAGAGCAAATTTTTTTTTAAAAAAACTCAGGTCCAACAAAAAATGAGCGCTATCCCAGATTTGATGTCCTTAGACTGGGCGCACTGTATGAAAGATGAAAATTCGATTTGCACAACAATTTCAGGATAAATATATGTTAAAATGCTGTCTTTAAAGGCGCATTTCATAATTAAATTATTATACATAATACAAAATGAGAATTCAATAAGAAATTCTTACTATTAGAGAGTTACGAAATAAAAAAAATAATGATATGCAAGGTAAGATTCTTTTAAATGTTATGGAAAACTGCTAATAATACATGTACTTTTAATTTTCTTTACATAAAATGATAAGAGTATATTTTTTTCATATGTATTTCCTAACAAGTATTGAACTGAAGAGTTTTTGTTATATGATAGTTCTAAATATACATGTATATTCAATGCTAGATTTAATATTATTTTCAAACTATGCATCCAGCTTGGGAAGAAATCTTAAAAGTAACTTATACTGCATATTAATTTCTAAATAATCATGAATTTCGAAAAACTTTTGACTGCATATGTCATAATACAATTGTAATTTGGCACCTAATTTATCAAAATCTTCATGTCTGCCAAGTAAATTATTAATAACATTATTAATTCATCAATGATTTTTGAAATGCTGCTCATAATTTGAAATTTCTAATCCTGAACCATTTTCATCTTCAGTAAAAATACAGGTTAAATGGTTGATCATTTTATTTTTCAAAGTAGTTTTTTATTATAGAGATATCTGAAAGATAATGTTTAAGAAATTTAATTGGATATTATAATAAAATATATAAATTTTCTTATCAAATCCTGATGAATAATGCCTGTATCATGTATACAATTTACTCCTTTAGCTAGTTGTTTGGCCAAATTTAATTTATCAATTCCACCCAATTTGTTAAAATCAATATTAAAATATTCTTTGAGGGTTTCATCATTAGCATATTTTAAGCCAAGCATATAACTTCTCAGTGACTGGATCTATAGTATATTTTTATTTGTAATATTAACGAAGTTATTAAGAGATTTAAAAAGGATAATATATTTATCTTGAGTGATTCCATAAAAACAAATTATATTTTATGATGAGTAATTTAATAAGGATTTATAACTATAGAATGAAATATTCTTCATTAATATTGAATACAGATATTTCAATTTTCAAATAAGATGATATCTCTTTAATAAATTGCTTATTTATTGCTTCATTATATATTTTATTTTTTATATACAGGCATTTTAAGGCAACAGTTAAATCTCATCTTTCAACTCAGCTTTATATACTTTATCAAACGCTCCATTTCCGATCTACTTCTTTACCGGAGAATTCATCAAAATTGAAAAATTTATTTTGTTCTTCCGATTTAGCATATTCCAAGCAGTCAATTGCAGTATACGAAGAAGCTGATTACATTTATTAGCTTCGTTGTCGTCGTTGGTGATTAAATATTACGGTACATGTACATGTATTTGCTTTACTCGATCTTATGTGTGTTGGGAATTGTTTATTGCACATCCAATACATGTGCATGCACCTATACCTGGGGTAGTGATATCCATTTAGTGATCCTAACCTGTTAAGCATTAATCAGTTGACCGGTTTCTTTTGCAGCTAAGTCCAAATAAGGTTATACATCTCCTCGCAAAAAAACATTCTACGAATAAAAAACAATAAATCCGCTAATCTTTATTTCAAAAATTAATTTTGATACATTTAATTTTATATTCGATCAAGAATATTAGGCTTCTCCTACTAAATTATCGGATCAACCTGAAACCCGACCGACCCGAATATTATCGGTTCGGTTCGGGTTTGGATTAAACCCGACCAGGTCAATATCAAATACGAACTGAAAATTTCGGATCGGATCAGATTGTTTCTCAAATCGGTCCGAACCGATCCAAACGGAGCTTTAAGAAACACTATAAAAATTATTTTTAACTCTTACTTAACAGCGCTTCGGCTTTTATTTCTTTTGTGCCTTAACAAAATTGTTACTTTATTCTTTTGTACTTAACAAAATCGAAGGATTTATTGCATATTCTTTGATTATTTGATTATTTTGATTCTTTGATTCAATTCTTTGGATTTGATTATTTCGAGGTTTATATTATTGTATTGAAATAAACCTATTTTTGCGATTTGGAATAAATTTTATTAAGTTGTTTAGTAAAATTCTATAATTATATTTGCTGATTGAATTGAAGTCATAATCGTTAGCAATTGGTTATTACTTTTGCTATTTAAATTAAACATACTTTACCTTTGTCCTTTGAATTTCCCTTGTTCTTGATTGCGCAACCTATGTGAAAGATTGGTGCAGGGGACCTTTTTAGGACCCCAAGAAATTCATTTGCGTAAATCATTCAGCCTAAAACCCACCCTCTGTTACTGTCATAATTCATTATTCACAACAGTTAGAGAAGAAACGCAATCAATTTATAGAGGTATATTAATATTATATTGTTAAACGTCGTGAGGCAAAACTTAGCAGGGAAAAATTGCTAATACATGTATATTTTTTATTCTTTCGTTTACTCCAGATATACGACCAGACGATCACATGCAAGCCAGTTCTGATTTTACGGACGGGAATTAATGCACATCGACATAAATACATGCAATGTTCAAAACCAGACGATGAACCAATAAATAATATCAATATACTGTACATGTACATGTAGGCAGCATGTTAACAAACATTTAACGAGAACAAAATTTCCTTAACTGACTGGTTGGAACATGCTGAATCAGAACAAATAAAGTTTTTTGATTTCAATGATTTTTCTGAAAAAGAAGTAATTGGAAATAGTGCTTTATAAAACCAAGCTAAAAGAGGAAGATTTAACTGTTGTATTGAAATACCTTCATATGAAAAATAAAGAAATTAATAGACAGTTTATTAAAGAGGTATCACTTATTGGAAAATTGAAACCATTTCTACATTATTCATTTATAGTTAAAATCCTTATTAAATTTCCATATCATAAAAATATTATTCATTTTTATGGGATCACTCAAGGTAGGATATGCTTTTAAATCTTTACATATAAATTTAGTTCCGATTTCAAAACAAGTATATACTTCTCGAAGATTTAATAGTTTTGATTTTTGTATTAATTTTTATATTCTTTATTTAAAAAAATATTAAAGATCAAGATAATATATATTATATTTTTAATTATAAAATAGCTTAATCCCACTTAATATTATAAATAATTCAATCTATTTTTCATTTTTATTTATTTAGATAAAATCTATCTTGAAATATAGTTTATAATATTTTAATATTCTCTTTATAAATTAGAAAATCTCAAAAAAATACTTTTTTATATTCATCTTTAAAATGATAATTTTATTAAGCAAATATTTCTCTCTTTTATATGAAATTTTAATTTATTTTTTACTTATTATTACTTATCTTTATCTTTATAAAACTTGATAATTATATTATATATTATTTTTATTATTAATATAAATATTTTTAATATATATAATATTGTAATTAATTTAATAGTAATAATACATATTATATATTATTTCTACTATTAATATGAATGCTTTAATATATATAATAATATGATTAATATTAATAATAAAATATTATATAATAATGATATTATAAAAATAAAAATTCTTTTAATGATAAAATATAGAGAAATTAATAATTATAACTAGAAAATAACTTTATAAAGAAAGAAATACAAAGGCAACTCCATTATAACGAATCACATTATACTGAATATCTCATTATAACGAAGATTTTTTAAAATCCACTTTCAATCATATAGAATTTACTCCAGTTAACCGAATTTTAATATAAAAATCTTTGTTAACTGTATCCAAAGATTTTTGTTAGAACAGTAGTAATAAATTTGCCTTATTAAACTGAAGTTTTCAATTTAACTAAATTATCTAAAGATCCTCTTTTGTTAACTGAAGAAAGAAATTTTTTTGACCAATAAAAATATAGCATTATAAATATGCATAGCATATTCATATTCATAAATAGAGACTGATTATAATAATGATCATTCTGCTTCTTCAAAGCAATCACAGAAGGATCAAAGTATTTTTACTAGTCCTTTGACAAAGATATCTATTGAAGCAAAAGATAAATCAGATACTAAAAAAAAATGAATATGCTTGACTGTTAGTCAAAAAATTAAGATATGCCATACAAAAAATACAAATCCAAACATAAAGAATAACCAACTGGCTTTGCAGTATGATATGGATGAAGCAATAATATCTGATATCTTAAAAAAGAGATAGTATTTTCTGGCATTAGAACCAAATAATTATACTGCATCCTTGTGCTATGAAAGGTTATCAAAATTTCTAGCAATCAAATAAGTATTAGCTATTTGAATTGATCAAATTACATGTGATAATCAAATATTATCTGGACATATTATTGTCATAAAAGCTACTATCTTTGCTGAACATCTTGAAATCAAGAATTTCAAAGACTTATATGGATGGTTTGACCACTTTAAAAAGTGTTACAATATTCATAAATATATTTGACATGAAGAGACAAACTCAGCTCCTTTAGAAGACCTATCACAATATCTATAAGATTATTTTGTTAATGGTTATAAACAAGATAAAATGTGATATGAATAAGTTTTAATTTTATAACTTATAATTGTTTTTATTATTTAAAAGTATTCAAATCTGAAGCTAAAAGTACAAAACAGAGAGATCTTATTTATAAGAAAAAAATAAATATAAAATACAAATAAATTAATATGAATTTCTAATTTAAATTACATATAGTTGAACAGAATTAATTAACTTAATTCATATCTCCAAAGGATAACTAATCATAATTCAATAAGTAATGATAATTATAAATATAATAAATTAAATAATAATAATTATAAAGAATAAATGAATAAAATTATAAAGTAAAAAATTAATTAAAACATTAATAATCTAAATTTATAATTATAATACACATAGTAATTATTAAAGATGACTCTTTAACTGCTACAACATGGTGACAAATAAAGTATTATCTAGTTGCAACTAGCTGTGACTTATAAAATTTTGGAGTTACAACATGTTGCAACAGATAACAAATAAGCATCACATACTTGCTGCACCATCTTTAGTGATCATCTGAGTAATAATATGCTAAATCTAGATATATTAAATACATAATGATCATCTGTATATTCAAAGTGAAAATGATCTTATTAAAAATATAATACAAAGCTAATCTGTTATACAAATAGTACAAAATAAAGATCTAAACTAAAAAAGATCTAAAGAAAGATAATCTAATAAAAATTATTATATACTCTTCTACTTAAAGTACAATATTCTTATTATATTTAAGAATGTGATTTTTTAAAGGTATTAACCTTTTTCATAGTATTTTTCAAGATTTCTAGAAGTTTTCAGATTATATCATAAAGAGGATAATCTAACTATTTGACAAGATATTAGAGTTTACAATAATGAATTCTTTTATAAAGAATATTCTCAACTTTATATTCTTCTTTATTATCTGAGGTGATGATTGTTGATAATAATTGATATCTATTATATTTATCATTAGAGTTATATTTCTTTAGAAGAAATATATGAAATACTGGGTGTAATTTTATATTGTATGATAGTTATAGTTTATAAGCAACAGAAGATATTTTGGTGATAATTTCAAAGAGATTTATGAACTTTGGTATAAGTTTCTTATTTATTCTTTATTTGTCTACTGGTAATTCTATATTGCAAGTGAAGAGAAGAACTTTATCTTCAAGATTGAATTCTTCAAATCTTTTATGTTGATTTGCATATTTACTTTATCTCTCTTGAGCTTCTAATAGCAAATCTTTAGCAATTTTTATCATAATGTTCTAATATTTCATGAAATCTTGAGAGGTTACAATATTATTTTGTTATAATAAGATATGTGAGATGCTTATTTACAATCTAATTCAAAAGATATATGATCTGTTAAAGTATTTTTACTATTATTATAAGTGAATTCTGCAGTTACTAAATTTTCATCTTATCTATTTTGCTGATAGATAGTATAAATTCTCAATATCTCTTTTATAGTTCTATTTAGTCTTTTTGTTTGGCCATCTGTTTGAGAATGAAAGACTATAGATATAGCAAGTTTGATACCTAGTTATTTAAAAGCTTGTTATACTGTTATAAACTATTCATACTTTTGATCTTTATGTAGAAGTACTATGAGTGGTGAGATAGTTACTGAAAAATCTTTCATAAATTTTCTATAATAACTTGCAAGATCTAGGAATGAGCAAAGTTTTGATATATTTGTTAGTGCTGACTAATCTTTAATAGTGATAATTTTTCTTTAATTAACAGAAATACTATCTGCTAAAATGAAATATCCAAGATATTTTACATATTGTTATATAATATTATATTTCTTCTACTTGATATATAATTTGTATTTACAAAGTATTTCTAATACTATCTGAAGATATTAAATATACTCTTTTTTTGTTTTACTATATATTAAGATATCATCTAGATATATGATTATAAATTTATCAAGATAATCATGAAATATATTATTTATGAGTATTATAAAGATAACAGATATATTAGTAAGATCAAAAGGTAGAATCAAGAACTTATAGTATCCATAGCAAGTTCTAAATGCTATCTTATGTATGTCTTTTTTGCAATGCAAATTTAATAATATACTGAATACAAATTTAGCTTTGAAAAGTATTTTAATCTAGTAAGTCTGTTCATCAACTTATCAACTCTGAATAAAGAATAGTAATTCTTGATAGTGATCTTATTCAAAACTCTATAATCAACATATAGTCTGAGTATATCTTCTTTCTTATGTATAAAAAGAACTGGTACTCTAAAGGATGAGATACTTGAATGAATAAAACCTTTCTGAATAAGATCAGCTAATTAATTCTTGAGCTCATCTATCTCTGTAAAAGAAAATCTGTAGATGGATCTGAATAATGATTCAGATCCTGAGATGAGATTAATTTTATAGTTAATTGCTCTCTTGGATAGTAACTGATTTGATAAGATTTCTGAAAATATATCTTGAAATTTTCTTTTAATTTCTAATACTTCTGGTAAAAGTGACTTTTCTTTTACTTTTACTTTATCTTTAGCATTGTTAAGATGTATAGTGAAGAGTAAAGATAGCATAATAAGTATGTAATACTTATTTGTCATCTGTTACAACACATTACAATTTCAAAATTTTAT
Organism: Ambispora leptoticha; assembly: GCA_910591765.1. Classification (NCBI taxonomy): domain Eukaryota; kingdom Fungi; phylum Glomeromycota; class Glomeromycetes; order Archaeosporales; family Ambisporaceae; genus Ambispora; species Ambispora leptoticha. The sequence continues at coordinate 1,629 of CAJVPS010001725.1, read as the reverse complement.
AAGTCATAACTAGTTACAACTAGATGATACTTTATTTGTCATTATGTTGTAATAGTTAAGAAGCTATTTTTAGTGAAGAGTTCTGCATCTGCTGATAGATTTATAATTTGTTATCTTGAAATATATATTAAATTGCAGCTTAAATTTGACTTAACTTTATTATCAGCTTGTACTTTTATTATTTTGGATCCATAGATAAAGGTTATAATATTATTTCTCCAGTCTATAGTAAGATTAGTATGAAATAATCAAGATTTACCTAGAATAAGATCATATCTTTGCAATTTCAATACTTGTGCATTCATTTTATGCATTTTATAAGTATCTAACTTAAGCTTATCAACCTTTGTCATGGTGGTAACTGTTATCTTCTTGCCATCTGTGAGTTTAACTGTAACTAGTATAATCTTCTGCAATTTAACTTTATTCTTTTATATAAACTTTTTATCAATAAAATTTCTGGATGCATCACTATCTAGTAATATCCAGGCTGATTTGCCATTTACTTGGCTATTGAATTTTAAAAGTCTTTCTCTATTATCTTCAAGATGGGTAAATTCAACTCTCTTATATGAAAATTCTTCTTGTTTATTTTCAATATTTACAATTTTGATCTTTGATTTTGAATAATAATTCTTTGCAAAATGATCTGGTTTATTACAATTATAATATATATCTTTGGACTTATTATTTTTTTGATTATTATTATTCTTTTTACTATTGTAATGACTTTCTACCTGGTCAAGTTCTATTGGTATAGAACTATTATTTCTATATTAGTTCTGTAAGTGATAACTATTATTATTCTACTTGATAAATCTAGTAATCTGCCTTGTTTATACATTACTATATCATAGTAAATAGCTAATTTTCAAGCATCTTCTAAGATTTCTGTTGCCTAATAACTTATTTCTATCTTTATAGCAGGTTTCAACTCTTCTATAAAATAAGTGACTTGATCTAGATCATCCATATCAGTTATTTAACCAACTATATTTCTAAATTTAGTACCATAGTTTTGTGCTGATCCAGTTTGATGAAGGAGACATAGTTATTTGTAAAGGTGTTACTAATAATGTGATAATTAAAATGCATCTCTAAGAGCTATAACAAAGATATTCCAGTTTTCAAAAGATAAGATACTATTATCTAGCTTGATTTTATTAAGATATCAATATAAAGCTATATTTGTCAAGAAGATGATGGCATATTGTATTTAGATCTTCTCATCAGTAATTTCTTGAGTCTGAAATATTATCTTAACTTATATTATTCAGACAAGTATATTCTCATTTGGTTCTCCAGAGTAAGTAGATAGTTTTACTGAGAGATAAGATATAGGTTTAGGACCAGAGAGACCATCTTCTTTAACTATCTTGATTAATTCAGTAATGCTTGTCATGAATTATGTGAATTGCTCTGTATTTATCTTTATTAAATTTTAATAATAATAACTAAGATATATGTGTAAAGTATGTATATATGTAAAGTATAATATGTAAGATATAAAATTTTAGAGGATGATATTTATAATAACTGTATTCACTATTACCAAGTTATAAGATTATTTTGTTAATAGTTATAAATAAGATAAAATGCAATATGAATAAGTTTTAATTTTATAACTTA